>SKCR01007705.1:0-24254 GCA_019454045.1 Zanthoxylum bungeanum | reverse complement strand
TAAAGAACTCTGTTTATATTGAGAAGAAGATAAACTTATAATAATACTACAAGCTTCTGGCTTCTAATTCTGATTAGTTACTGAGTATTCAAAAATGAATTTGGTTGGAAAAAAAGAAATGCATCAAAGAATATGAGAATGATAGTAGTTATTGCAGAATTATACAGAACATCGTGGTGATCCTGAAAATTTACTTAACAAAGAACGAAAGACTTGAAGAATATTAACCCAACACCAGTGAAAGCCATATGGTATTGCTTATTTTGACTTTAAAACAAAATTACAATGAAGCGTATTTCTTCTATGAGCAGTTGGTGTGAAAGTTTTAGCAATGTTGCTGCACAACATGTCTGTTATTCAATGTTAGACATGTGAAAAGTAAATAAGAAGAAAATTTATTGATATGGCAGGGTAAGGGATATATAAACTGAACTGGTAATTGAGTAGCCATGCTGTATTGTTTATTCTCTCTTTCATTTTGTCTCTACAAAGGGGAGGATCCTATGTTAAGATAATATAGTCCTTATTAATACCTTGTGCTCTCGAGCCTGTCTGGGCCACCTATTCAACATGGTGGCAAGTGAAATTTTGAATCGACCACGAGTATTTCTAATCCTTACCTTTGATCCGGGTTTGGATTCGAGGACGAATCCTTTCGAGGATTGAGGGACTGACATGATTCTTGTAGCACAAGAATCACTCAACTCAGAGATACATTCCCGATTGCAACAATTTCACAATTTGAGCATTTTGGCGAAGTTGGCCCAATTCAAATGCTGATTAAATTCGGCCAAGACCATGAATTTTTGAAGCCTTTTTGAAGACATGGACCTATATGGATAATTTGGCTTAACTTTGACATTTTTTGTAATTCAGCTAAAATTTGTATTTTTAGACTTTTTGGTATTTTTTCCTTGAAGGGCGTTTTAGTCTTTTGCTTTTTTAGGTTTTCCTTAAGTTGTAATATATAAAGGATTCATTCATTTGCAATGAGGACATGAAACATAACCCAATTTGAAAAACGAAGACAAACTTCTTTTTGGCTATGGCCGAACCTTGTGAATGTGGGATTCCCCTTTTCAAGTATAGATCTGACTTATCTAGGCTTTGGCAAGCTTTACAAGTTTCCAATTTACACAAATATCTTACTTATGATATTTGTCTTAGTTAGGAAATGACTTTTAAGGGCTTGCACTTTAAATAACCATTGGATAAGTTTAGGATATTTTGGTCTTTTTACTTTTAAGGGTATTTTAGTAACTTGCCTTGTACTATATATTGTAACTTTGTCTTTTTTAATGAAGAAGATACACCAATTTCGAAATTCTTCTTTAAGAATGGCTATGGCCAAAATTCAAGCTTAAGAGAGGGATTTCCCTTTGTTTTAGCTTCGACTTATCTAAGGCGTGACAACCTTAATGGTGTCTCCGTGCTAGCAGAACACTACTAGGAATCATCTCAAGGGTTCTCGAAGACAAGGTCTTTGTGGGTCTTCTTTGTGGCATTAGAAGGGTAGTCAAAGTTGAAACAAATGGGAATCCATCCCTCAAACTTGAATTTTGGCCATAGCCATTCTTAAAGAAGAATTTCGAAAATGATGTATATTCTTTATTAAGGAAGACAAAGTTACAATATATAGTACAAGGCAAGTTACTAAGATGCCCTTAAAAATAAAAAAGATCAAAATGTCATAAACTTATCCGATGGCTATTTAAAGTGCAAGCCTTTATTAGTCATTTCTCAACTAGGAAAAATATCCTAAGTAAGATATTTGTGTAAGTTGGCAACTTGTAAAAGCTTACCAAAGTCAACAAAAATGGTTATCATCATTACAAAGATAAAATGCAAAAAGTCAATAAAGGTGGCAACTTTTCCCAAAATGACCAAATTGTCCATTTTGCACAAAATTCCCAAAATTTTGCGGGCTTCATGTAACAAGGCCCAAATTATGTGTCTCAAGCCCATGAAGTTTTGTTTTGGCCGAATTTTTGGTGTTGGACTTGATTTAGCTTGATTTTTCAAAACAGCTTGTATATTGGGTTTGCGTAATTCTCATCTATTTCAATCTGGTTCCTTAGGTTTGAAGGTTGTCTTGGACCTGAAGATTGAATGCAAATTAGCCCACAATAAGTCCAATTGAATTCTGTCGTTGAGGGCTCTCTGGACGGTACTGTGGATCATATCAAAACCCTTCCAAGTGGTCAAGCTTTTTACCTAACATTTTCTCTATTTTTTATGTTTTTTCATCGCAGGTACAAGTGGTCAAGTGTGATTCTTTTATGTTTCAAGATCATCGTCCAATTGATTTTGTGATAACTATCTATGATCCGGGTTCGGATTCGAGGACGAATCCATTTCAAGAGGGGGATAATGATATGATCCAGGGTACCCTCCAGAGAGCCCTTAACAACAAAATTCAATTGGGCTTATTGTGGGCTAATTTGCATTCAATCTTCAAGTCCAATACAACGTTCAAACCCTAGGAACCAAATTGAAATATATGAGAATGACGCAAGCCCAATATACAAGCTGTTTTGACAAATCTAGCCGAATCAAGTCCATCACCAAAAATTCGGCCAAGACAAAGCTTAACGGGTTTGAGACACATAATTTGAGCCTTGTTACATGAAGTTCACGAAATTTTGGGAATTTTGCAAAAGGGACAATTTGATCATTTTAGGAAAAGTTGCCAACTTTGTTGACTTTTTGCCTTTTATCTTTGTAATGATGATAACCATTTTTGTTGACTTTGGTAAGCTTTTACAAGTTGCCAACTTACACAAATATCTTACTTAGGATATTTGTCTTAGTTAGGAAATGACTATTAAGGGCTTGCACTTTAAATAGCCATTGGATAAGTTTAGGACATTTTGGTCTTTTTACTTTTAAGGGCATTTTAGAAACTTGCCTTATACTATATATTGTAACTTTGTCTTTCTTAATGAAGAATATACACCATTTTCAAAATTCTTTAAGAATGGTTATGGTCAAAATTCAAGCTAAAGGGAGAGATTCCCATTTGTTTCAGCTTCGACTTTTCTAAGGCGTGACAACCTTAGTGGCGTTTTCATGCTAACAAAACACAACAAGGTATCATCTTAAGGGTTCTCAAAGACATGTTCTTTGTGGGTCTTCTTTGTGGCCTTGGAAGAGTTTTGTTTCTACAAAATCAAATTCGCGGTTCTTGGGGTTCTATCCGTTGTGTGGGGTTTGCTTGGCCTTAATCATGTAAGTGATTTCCTCGTCAGTTTTGTTCCTACAAATTTTTTTAATTTTATTTTTCAAAAGGGGTAATTTTCGTCGGGACTCTACCTCACATTATTCGGACGCCCCGACGAAAATTATTTTAACACGGGCCGCCTCAATTGACGGAGGCGGCCCTTTCCCATTTTCTAGTTCAAGGCTGCAGCCTCGAGGTAGCACTACCGTTGAGGCGGTGGAGGCACGCCTTGAGGCACCGCCTTGAACCGAATTTTGAAATATTGATTCCAAGGTCTGATTTTTCTATCTTTATTTTGTGTTTTTCATATAGTCTTTGTTGTGTGCTGTTGGTCATCAAGATACTTATTCATCTTGATTCTTGATTTTTTTGTTGGTTTTTGTGTTTTTAAGTGTTTTTACCTATTTTGAATCGCCTGTAACCGGCATACCGGTGTGAAAACCCACTGGACACACCTTTTGGAACCAGGGAGAAAACATACCGGTATCCATACCGGTCATAAAATAACCTTGAAACAGCTTCTGGAACCGGGAACAACCATACCGGTATCCATACCGACCTTCATACCGGTGTATCTGGAAAATACATAGCTACTGGAACCAGGCTAGTTTCATACCGGACTTCCTACCGGTCAACTTGTTCTAAAACATAGCTACTGGAACCAAGCAAGTATATACTGGCCTACATACCAGTACCCATACCGGTGAACCTGTGAGTTAAACATAACTACTAGAACCGGGAAGCAACCATACCGGTCCCATACCGGACTCCAAACCGGTCAACACTTAGATTTTTTTCGTGTGCTCAGTGACCTGAAGAAAGAAAACGAGTAAAAAAGTTCAAAAATTCGGTTGGTTCCATATTATCATTTGGGTGTCCGTGGACGGTAATTCATCAAAATTTCTATTGAGGCACCAAATTTCCGTCTGAATTTGCATATGTCCGAAATTATTTGCATGCTTATTTGCTTATTGTGCTAGATTTTGATTTCCTTATTCCAAGCATTCTAGCTTTAGGTTTCTTTAAATTGAGTCCTTGTTGTTAGTTGAGTGTCATAAGTTAATCTTTAGTCATTACAAGTTTGTAGGGTTTGTTTAATATTTTAGTTTGTAATTTGTGTCCAAAAAAAAGATAGAAAAGAATAAGGAAGGTAAGATTTGAAAGTAATGATTTGGATACTTTCAAAAGTAATTGTCAAGCTACCTTGAGTGATTATAGAAGATCTTATGAGAAATGGAAAATGGCTTATAGGTAGTTGGATATGCCGTGAATGAAGAGAGTACACAACAACCAAAAGCTATTGAGGCCATGAGTGGATGAGTGTAAACTGATAGGGTCTCAACAATGGTTAGGGTCTCAACAACAACTGATGGGCTTGAGAGGGGACAAACTCCAGAGGTTGGACCATTGGGGAAGAGGGCTTCAACTCAGTTGTCACAAAGGCCTCTTGTACATCACGTATATTCAAGAAGGAAGCTGGAGAAGGGTAGGCTGGAACCAAGTAACTGCCAAGGGACCACAACTGCTAACGTGGAGGCAATTGGTTGAAGGTCTTCATGAGTCTATTGCTAGGCAGTAGGGTATATAGGGGAGAGGATATCCTCCTGGGAAAGTTAGTTAAGATATAATTTTCTTTTTGTAAAGGGTGGGAGGCACCTGGGGGTGAGAGCATGGATTGAGAGTTACAGCAGTGGCTGTTATTTCAATTTGTATTTGCTTTCCTTCTTATCTTGTTATTGACGTTGGGAAACTCTTGATAAATTGGTTATAAGAATACAATCAATATATTATTAGATGCATTTTCCAAATCACTTGCTGTTTATATTTACAAACTGTCTCAAAGTTCTATCATAAAAACTTGTAATGTTGAGTCCATGGTAAGTAAAAACACTTGTGAGGCCGAGAGTTATGAGTGTGTTTTTGTGAGTGACATAGCGAGTGTAAATGCTTGTGAGACCGTGAGCATTGGGGGAGTAAACACTTGTGAAGCATTGTGCTTTGAGGATAAAAAAGAGAGTGAGGCTGAGCATGTATGTGAGGTCTTTGCAAGTATGGTTGAGATAGTGACCATGAGTGATGACGAAGCCGTGAGAGCTAGTGAAAAGAAAGTGAATGTGCTAAGAAAAAGGGGAAAACCACTCGTTAAGTCTTGAAAACAAGCAGATCCTCTCTCAATTTGTTCAAGCCCCAAGAACTTCGAATCTGATTTGTTGGAACAAATCCCTTCTAAGAACAGCTCTTAAACCCCCTAAGAATAATGCCTTAGGTAACTCAAGAGTTGAATCTTTGATGGTATTTGCTGGCTATGGTGAGACGCCACTAAAGGAAGCCAACTCTTAGATAAATCTAGCATGGAGACGGCATTAAGCTTGCCAAGATAAGTCAGATCTACACTTGAAAAATGGAATCCCCCCTCACAAGGTTCGGCCATAGCCAAAAAGAAGAAGTTTGTCTTCGTTTTTCAAATTGGGTCCTGTTTCATGTCCTCATTGCAAAGGAATGAATCCTTTATATATTACAACTTAAGGAAAACCTAAAATAAAACAAAAGACTAAAACGCTCTTCAAGGCAAAATTACCAAAAAGTCTAAAAATATAAGTTTTAGCTGAATTACAAAAAATGTCAAAGTTAAGCCAAATTCTCCATATAGGTCCATGTCTTCAAAAAGACTTCAAAAATTCATGATCTTGGCCGAATTTAATCAGCACTTGAATTCGGTCAACTTCGCCAAAATGCTCAAACTGTGAAATTGTTGCAATCAGGAATGTATCTCTGAGTTGAGTGATTCTTATGTTACGAGAATCAAACCCGGATCAAAGGTAAGGATTAGAAATACCCATGGTCGATTCAAAATTTCACTTGCCACCATGTTGAATAGATGGCCCAAACTGGCTCGTGTCAAAAGGACAAAAGGAAAAATGCTGGTACCTTTTACGCTTCAAAGAAACAAAATGAGAGGTGAATAAGTGGATTAATATGTGGTTAAAGATTTTTGAAATAAGTCATAACTTATCTCATCTTTGGTGAACATCCTTTCTAGTTAGTTGGGGACAGCTCTGTATTGGGCCTTGGAGGAATGGTCTGTTAGGACTGTTCCTTTACGGAATCCTTATGAAATCTTTATTACATTGTCAAGAATTGATTTATCTTTTTTTCTTTGTACTTTTTATTTTACCCCAGATCCTGTCTCGCTTGTTCGTGATCACAGTATCAAAGAAAAAATAGTGGAGCTTGGCATTTCAGTGCAAAGCTATAATGGAGATTTGTTGTATGAACCCTGGGAAATTTATGAAGAAAGAGGACATGCTTTTACAACTTTTGATGCATATTGGCACAAGTGTTTGCACATGCAAATGGAGCCTGTTTCGCTTCTTCCTCCCTGGCATTTGGTGCAAGCTCCAGGTAAACTTTGTAGTTTAATCCACAATTGATTTGAGGCTAACTTACAAGTGAATGCTGATATAAGAAACGCAAATGTGCTTTTGTTAGGACAATATATTTAGTGCCAGCATCATGATCCTGGTTTTCTGTTCCGATTTTTACCTTTCCCATATGTATTTGTATGTTTGTTTGTTTCTTTCTGTAGTTTGAAAATTTCTCTTGGCGGCAACAATATGGTACTACTCTTTCAGTCAAACTATAGTATTCCCTCAGAAGTCATATTATATATGCTTCTGTTCGGGAAAAATTCATGTAAGAACTGAATGGTCCTATGAGCTGAAAAAAGGGCACAACACGGTCATGTCTTTGACTCATTATCTAACCTGCCTCAAAATTATGTGATCACAATTGTTGAATGAAGGACATGCATGAATATGCTCGAATGTATTCATGCTTGTGAGAAGGACAGGGAAAGTTGGTGATTATGAAGGACATGCACAAATGTATTCATCTCTGGTAATTAATGTGGAGGGCAGTTAGAATGAATAGTCGAGAAGTTTTTCTTCTTTGTTCTATAACCTGAAAAAGAGGGCAGCATGATGCTCCTGGTATTTTCCTCAGAATTTGATCTTTCCCCATTTAATTGCATAATGTCATAAGTTTGGAAGTATAATGAAGGTCAGGCATGTATCTGTGCATGAATTATTGTACAAGTAACAGAGAAATTGATTAGTATGACTGTGAAGATGATGTCTGAAACTATTGAGGAATAAACAGTTGAGAAGTTTTTCTTCTTTGTTTATGACAGGAATTGTTGATAGATGTTCTATTGAGGATTTAGGGCTTGAAGATGAATCTGAAAAATCAAGTAATGCTTTATTAGGAAGAGGATGGTCTCCGGGTTGGAGCAATGCTGATAAGGTTCTGACTGAATTTGCTGAACAGCACCTCCTTCACTATTCTAATAATAGACAAAAACTTGGAGGGATCTCCACTTCACTTTTGTCTCCATATCTTCATTTTGGAGAGCTAAGTGTTAGGAAAGTTTTCCAATGTATGCGGATGAAGCAGATAATATGGGCAAAAGAAGAGAACTTTGAAGGAAAAGAGAGTGTGACCCTTTTTCTGAGGGCCATGGGGCTTAGAGAATACTCCCGTTATCTATGTTTTAACTTTCCATTCACTCACGAGAGATCATTACTGAGCAACTTGAAATATTTTCCTTGGAATGCTAACTTGGGTAATTTTAAGGCTTGGAGACAGGGTCGGACAGGTTACCCCCTGGTGGATGCTGGGATGAGGGAGCTTTGGGCTACAGGTTGGATACACAACAGAGTAAGAGTGATAGTTTCAAGTTTTTCTGTGAAGGTTCTACTTCTTCCATGGAAATGGGGGATGAAGTACTTCTGGGACACTCTTCTGGATGCAGATCTGGAAAGTGATATCCTTGGTTGGCAGTATATCTCTGGAAGCTTACCGGATGGCCATGAGCTTGAACGATTAGACAGCCCTGAGGTATGTTGGATTTCCTCATTTAATGATTAATATTACAACTGAATAAAAATAAAAAAAAACCTATAATTCCATTCCTTGAATCTCATTTTCTAAATTTGGGAGCCAGATTCAAGGGTCTAAATATGACCCGGATGGTGAATATGTAAGACAGTGGCTACCTGAGCTAGCAAGAATGCCAACTGAGTGGATACATCATCCTTGGGATGCGCCCGATACTGTTCTTAAAGCTGCTGGGGTGGAGTTGGGACAAAACTATCCAAAACCTATTATTGATTTAGACTTGGCTAGAGAACATTTAACTGAAGCTATATTCAAGATGTGGGAAATGGAAGCTACTGCCAAGTCTACAAACTCAAATGGGACAAATGAAGTTGTGATTGATAATTCTGATCAGATACAAACTCCAGCGATTCCAAAAGTTGTCTTGAGGGAAAAGACCACTTGTCCCACTATTTCATCTAATGATCAGAGGGTGCCCTCATTTCAGAATGGCAAGAATAATCCTCCAAGTAGGAAGAGATCAACAAATGTGGAAGAAGAACAGCAATACCCAGATGAAATGTATAATTGCAAGAACGAAGTTGGGACCTCAAGAACAAATGAAGACTTGAGCTCCACAGCTGAATCTTCAGCAGCTAAGAGGCAGACCACAAGCAAAATTTCATTTTTTGTCCCCCAGTCTTGTTCTTCGTCAGAAGGAAAGGATTTGCAAGAGTACCAATCTTCTGATGTCAACCAGCCACAGCGAGAACAAATTGACATAGAACAGAGTTCAAGCAAAGATGGTGAGTAATTAAACAGCTTTGGTATATTATGCCTAAGACTTGGAACCTTTTCTTATTTGACTGAAACTTCATCCTGCTGTGAAATCTTTTAAAACAAGTCTTGTTCACTGACCAAGCATTGTTCAAGCCATATATAGTGGACATACATTAACAAGCAGTAATAATTCAATAAGCATATTCTTTCGATATATACTCGAATTCTAGGTCAAAAAATGCCTTTTTTTTCTTTTTCTTCTTGGTACTTCTTTCTGTGTTTTCGACTTCCTTCCTAGTTCCTCCAGTTGGACGATGGTAGCCACCGACTGATATGTAATTGGTGTTTTATTGTTTCATCTTCTGTGTTTGATCTCGGCTTATTTGCTTTCTATAACAAGTTCTAATTACTTGCCAAATAAAAAAAGGAAAGAAGGCCTGGAAAATGAAAGATGCATGAATTAATTCGTACGTCGGACTTAGTGTGCTGTTTTATTTTCCAACTTTCATGCATCTATCATTTCCCAGGCCTTTGTTTTTTCTTTCTTTTGCCACATTGTAACATTATATGCTGTTTACCGGCTCTTAAAGTCACAGTTTACATGCAAGACATGAAAATCAAGTAGCTATTCTAGACAATCATCTGAGTTTTCAATTTGGAGAACTACTTTTTTAGGCTATTTTCATGTTTAAAGAGTTTCCCTCTTAGACGTTGATGGTGAAAAGTTTAGGATTTCCCCCATTTCCTAAGAAAAAAATCTTAATAAGTGTTGTACCAAACTCATCTTTGGGGCATATATTTGATATCTGCTTTTAAGAACTGAAAACAGAATCCTTTTGCACCTTCAGAGGAACCCTTAAATAAGTTTTTTAAATATCATAAGCACTTTTATTTCTGCTTTTGCTTTATCCATTTACGAATAAATGACTCTTTGTATTTTCATGTTGAATTTGAAGGAGCTACTGGATGTTAATGTGAATCATTCAATGGAAGCTGCATTGTTGATTAGGAGCTACATGCAGATCCATCGATACTATCTTGTTTGTCCAATTGTCTGATTACATTTGCATTTTCTTCTTCTTCTTCTTCGCTTTTTGATGTAGAAATGTGTTTCTTATGTATTTCACGTGGACGCATTTATACATATACATATGACACTTTGTAAAGAAATAATAAATTGCTTTTTCTTCTTCTCTTATCTTTTACTCTTTAAGGCTGAATCCGTGGACGTATGTAACTAGAATTATTCGGCATTCTATGAAAAGCTGTCATTTATGTGAATCAAACTTGAGAAGTTAGATGTTGCCTTTACCTTATATTCTTAGTACAAGGACAATCCTTAGTCGTTAACAATCCTGCCATATGGATGTTGGTCTTTTTGCATGATCCTTGTCATGTGCTAAGATAGTGGGGGTCCATTTTTGTTAAGTTTGACTCTGATATCATGTTAAAATTTATAAGTATAACTCAACTTAAAAACTAATTTGAGAATTGAGGATTGTTTTAAATATTTTATTCTTAGTCGAAAGACAATCCTTAGCCGATGTCAGGGGCAATCTTGTGTTTTTGAGGTCCTATAAGAATTTTTAAAGTATGTCGCCTTTTACCGATAAAAGAGTGATTTTTTAGCTTTTTTATTACAATGGATATTACTTTTAATTTTAATTTTTAAAGAAAATAAAAAAATTGAGGCCCTTAAAATTGCTTCAAATTTAGGGAGTCTGGCCGCCCGCCTGTGTGAGCTATCTCTAGGGACACCTTTGGCTTATGTGGAAAATTTTTCCTCAATATCCTCGTCACGTGTAGGCTGGTTTTTTTTTGCATGGTCCTTGTCATGTGTTAAGATAGTGTGAGCCCACTCATATTGAATTTTGCTCTTATACCATGTTGAAATCTATAAACATATCTCAACCCAAAAGTAAAAATGGCCATGGGGAGAGTCGACACAGATAGTCGGCTGTAGTGCAAAATTTGACTCAAAATTAGGATTTTCGAATCTAGAGAAGTTTCAATTTTTAATATATAATATGATATATATATGTGTGTGTTTTATCTTATATCGATAGAAGCTCTATTTTAAGAACGGTCCTAAGTTACCTTGAATTTATAAGGATTGTCTTAAACTTCATATTCTTAGTCTAAGGACAACACTCAAACAGATGTGAGATATTTTTACTCATACATATGCATGGTGAATGTATTTTACTATAATGAAATATTATTGCAGAAACTACCCATGTATTAATCATAGGTATACAGAGAAGGATTGATCTGCTGCAATATAATGTTTGTGAATTGTGGGAGAAATTGAAATTTAACCTAAAAGATAGGTGTGTTTAGACCCTGAACCTCGTAATTTTAAAATTACAAAGATTTTACCACCCAGATTTCTAATTCTATTATTATTTGCTGACCTCTCTTATTCTACTTTTACTACCTTGACATTTAGCTCCCCAGGTTCCTAATTTTGTTTGTGTCCATAACTCCTGCCTCCTGGGTTATATTGTAATAATTTTTATTTATTTATTTTTTATAAAGCAATAAGAACTTGGTAAGGTATGAAACACGGGCGAAGCTCAGGGTGCCCTACCGCCAGTCATAAATTTTGAATTTTTTTTTAATTTGTTTATTTACAGAAACCCTACAATGCACGATACAAGCTTCTCTAATTTTTTTCTCAACCTATTTGATATTTTAGCCTTTAATTTTTGAGATTCATCAGATAGAGCACAATAATATCAAGTTAATCTTGTAACTAATTTCGGGAAAATATTTTATTTGATTTGGTTTGGTTTATCATTTATTGTTAAAGAAAATTTAATTTACAATATGTTAGGGTTTGATTTTGATCTAATGTCTTTACTTTTATAAATTTTTTATTATTTATTTTCATGATTCTTTCAACAATTCCAAGATTATTGTTGTTGATGTTGTAAATTCTCTTTTTGATATTGATTTTATACAAATTGCTTGATGTTAAAACATTTGATCATTGGTTTGGGTTTGGGTTTAGATTTGCATGACATATTAGTATGGGGGTTAACACATAATATTTTAAATGTTTTTTATATTTGTGAAATGTGATGACAAATGTAATTTTATCTCTTTAAGTTATAATGTCAAACAATCAAACACCAAAACAAAAACAAAAACAAAAACAAACAAAAAAAAAATCTTGCATTTTTTAAGGGAAAAAGTAATAGACAATCATCAAGTGAGATTCCATGTAATTAATATTGATGATCCTAAATTATATGAGCGACATGCATTGAAGTATGGAATAATTGAATCTCAAAGTCACAATCTTGCTTCATTAGAACGTGATCTAAAAAGTTACATCAACTCATATATACATATCTTGTTAATTTTATTGAAATAATAAAACATTCAGCAATGATGAATAAAGATGTTACCGAAATTGTCTTAGAAAATGCTCCGATATTTGTTTGCACTATAATTTTTTTTTACCCCAATTAGAACAGTCCAGGACTAATTTATTCTAGGTGCCCATATTGAAATCAAGCAGGAAATTATTATTTTTAAGTAGGAAAATAGTAATTGTTAAGCATGAAATATTACCACTTCTTCACTTCACAAGCACATACATTACGCGGAGTTGATTTCCAGAACATGCAAGAAGTTGAGAAGCTGATGGTGGAAGTTACACTTCCTTCTAAAATCACTCCTCCACAAACACATGCTTCTTGGAAACGTGAGGAGTTAGTCAAGGAAGTTAAAGAAGCTAATTAAGGAAGCTACTTTGAAAGCCTATAAAAGCGAAGGAGGAACCAAAGAAAAAATGCCTTCAACATCAATCTAGCAAACACAACATGTCATTTCCATTTAGTTTTTCTCTGTAGTTAATATTCTTTCCAAGTCTTTCTCTGTAATTACAGTCTTTTTGAATTCTAGTAAATATTAGTTTGTAACTTTTTCTTCTGTAATTAGATTTTCAATTCGAGTAATGATTTCCATTCTAGTAACTTTCTTTTAATTAACATCCTTCTATAATATAATTACCTATCCCTTGCACGCTTTAGAGAACCCATTAGTTTTATAATTGTTTGATTAGAAGTCAGTTTGTAACATTAAGGATTCGCATTGAGGATTCGCTCCTCTGGCACGCCCGTGCAACACAACATTTTCGGAGCCAATATATAAATTGGCACGCCTAGTGGGACCCACTAGACGGATGTAGCCAATCAACAGAAAATAATATGGAAAAATATGTCCACATCTTATGATGTAGAAGTTGCTCCTGGAACAGTAGGGCAAAGATAAGAAGAATCGTTCCACACCCGGTAGAGAAATTTGATAGGAATTCGACTCATCCTAAAATTCACAGTCGCATGAATCATAGTCCAACATGACCTGTTGTTGGAGCCTCAGATGATGCAAGCTTGCCTACCAATTTAAGCACTGATCTAGTTATTTTCGCAAATACAATATTAAGGAGGATAAAGGCAAGCCAAGATGTAATAACAAAAGGGTCAAAAGAAAATCTTGCAAACCTTTGAGAGGATGGAGCAACTTATGTTTAGTCAGACTAAATCCAGTCCGAAGAGTGGGAAGAATGAAGGGCAAAAAGTAACCTCTAGGCCGGTTAAGAAGGAGGAACTCGAGGGGCAATCCTTTGGAGGATCTCACGAAACAAATGACTTACCTCGTCCTTTTAAGCCAAATCCTTACCCTCCTCCTCCAGATCCAGTGGAAGAAAAATATCAATCTAAAGAGGAAGTTGGAGGAATTATTAGGATTTTTACTACCAATAGCCGCCATTTTGGCAATGGCAGACATATGGCTCCTCAACAGTTCTTCGGAGCCATGAATCCAACAACCATCCTACACATTATAAAGAGGGAGCACTTGTAGGAGTGAGCTCAGAGGGCATTCTTCCAATTGTCAACGGAAGAAATCCTTCTTAAATACACTGTATGTATCAAAGTTCCTAAAAACATGTAATTGATTCTTACTGGGATTTTAAGGATATTGTTTAGGATATGATCAATAGAGACCTATTAAAGTTTCCGAAGAAGAATGAAACTATTCCTCCACTGGCATCTGTGCAGGATTTGTCGAATGCCAAAAGGAGACAAAGAGGAAAGGTTGCGAAAATCCATCCTAAAAGGATAATTCGCAAGGTATAGGTTCCCGAGAAATATTTGGTGCAGGAAGACAAAGCATGATTGAGCCCTATGAATGAACATGCAACTAGGACTTGGTTTCCTCCAAGAGCCCAACTATCTTATGTATTTCTTTTTTCATAGAAGATAGTCGAGATTCGTGACTATTCCAAAGATTAGGCCAAACAACCAATGGCAAAGGGTGGAGCATAAAAACTTTCATGAGAAACTTTCCCAAACTAAAAAGAGAAGATTCTTACGCCAAAAGGCTGCTCTAAAGAGGAATGAGGAGATATCGTAGGAGCCTATGAAAATCAAGTCAAAATTTTACAGGAAATCTAATGAGGATCAAGAATCAATAGGGAGCTCGGATGGTAGGATGAAAGAAGAGCTTTCAAGAAGTAGCTTCTTGGTAGGAGGAATTCTTATTCCTGTTGGTTGTACCACGATAAGTCTGACTTTGGCATCAAGCTCTCAGAAGGAAGATTCTCAAGAGGAAAGTGAGAAAAGACCACAGGATTGTTAGTGTCCTAGACATGCCACATGATCTCTAAGCGTGATTATTGTGTGAATTAATCAAGAAAGTTACGGAATACTTACATTGATCAGATTTAGGATTTCAAAAATTTTCATGAATGTTGAAGCTTCCAAGCTCATGGGTGAGTATCCTTATCACCTTCATTTGACTCCCTTATGTTCTACCAAGAACAAATGGAACAAATTTTGTGCCCAAGAGAGAGAGGGAAGCAATCAGCCATGTTGAATCAAGGGCATTTGCTTTCTTTCTAAAAGAAACAGATGCCAATTCTTTTTAGAATTTATAATGGCCACACAGCCATTTTGCTTCTTTGGTGAATTAGGCCATTCGGCCATTTGCTTTCTTTCTTTCAGAGAAGCCAAATGGCTTATTTTGACCTTTGTTTCCAAAACAGAGGCTAATGGCCTCTCAGCCAAAGAAAGTATCAGAAGCTAAATTGGCTTTTGGCCTTTGTTTTAAAACCGAGGCAGTGGCCTTTTCGGCCTAAAACAAAAATAAAAGAATTATGATTAATGGCCATTCATCTTTAAAACCGAGAGAGAGAATAATAAAATGATTTTCAAAAAATTCATTAATTGTCAATTTTTAGTTGGTAGGTTTGATGGGTTAGTAAAATCCAATTCAATATCTCAACAACTTCCATAAAAAAATTGACTAGTTGATATAAGTGAGTGGGTCCCACCACTTTGAATTCAAAATTCAAATTACTTATACAACACACTTCGGGCTCGGGTTAGTTTGATCCAATTAAACGAATTTTCCGTCGCGACTTAATTAAATCTAATTTAATTAAATAATAATGCCAGTAAAATTATTACGAAAGTCGCTTACGAATTAATTCTAAATTAATTCGTTCGCACGAATTAAAATCCAATTTCAATTCCACATTGAAATCTAATTTCAATTAATATATCTAATATATTATTTTAGTCCAATTAAATAAATTAAAAGTAAAATCTAATTTAACTATCAAATTTACTTTACCGATTAATTCCAAATTAATCGCGTTCTCTATTCTCGACGAATTTAATCCCATATAAATTCTCGAAGCAATTAATCCCAGATTAATTCTTTCTCTGATAATTAATTCCCAGATTAATTATTGCCGTAATTAATCCCAGATTAATTTTCTCTCTCATAATTAATCCCAGATTAATTTTGTTCGAGTCAAATATCATCGGTGAATCTTTGGGATGCGACCCAAGAGATCCCTTGATATATTGGCAGTAAATACGGTTATCGGACTATCCGAATTCGTGCGTACCCGGTACCACATTCTTACCGATTTATAAGACATGGTTGGCTTCTAGCAAAACACCGTGCCTACCCAATTCTCCATAAATATTATTCTACGGAATATATGATCTTTGTCAGGCGTACTATACGTAGTATAGCGCATTACGATCCAGTATCGGATGTCACATGCTAGGCCTGAGGCTGGAATTGTGTATGTCCCGTACGAAGCATATATTGGATCACTAGCAACTAGTCTCTTTATGATCGAAAAGTCATGACCTAGTCATAATTCCCCGATGGCTATAACACTTAGAGTACCAGTTCTGTATCCCTGTGTGATCATCATCTCCATATGACTGAAGTGATACTTCAATCTTGACATCACACCCAATACACTACGATTCTCAGTATGCCTAGAAGAGGCGTACACAGAACCTGTTAAAGCCCCAGACGACCAAAACCAAAGTATATTGATTGTCGCAAGTATTAGCGATGCAAGTCTCAGGTTAATACCAAATACACCTACCCTGATTCGGATTCCCATAGACACATAGTCATACTACCAATGAGATTATGAGGGGTCTATCCAGAGCGAAGCTGTTTCCGTACCATCGGTAAACAGAACCTCCTATTACACTTGCATGAGTATCCAATACCCAAATATATGAGAACTATGCCGTTACACTTCCATAACACGCAAAATGTAATACTAGTCTATTCCGCATTATCGATGTCCAGTCTCGATAATACTACGACTAGGGATATTTAATGATTAAACCTTTGTGGATTAATAATGTCTCATATCTTATTAATCCGGAACTAATCATAAGGACTTTTATCATTTATATATCCAGGTAATCCAATTACAAATGATAAAAGAGCAATTTCCTTTGTCACATAGTTAATTTGTACAACAACACCATGTTCTGTACAAATAGTGATGTTATGGGTCATATATGTCCAACAATCTCCCACTTGGCCTATAGCCAATCACTCAAGTGTCCAACACCTGAACTATGCACGGGTCGCTCAAACTTTTGCTGAGAAACAGCTTTCGTCAGCGGATTTGCAAGGTTATCATCTGATGCGATTTATTCGATCATCACATTGCCACGATGTATGATCTTACGAATCAGATGAAATAGTTGAAGTACATACTTGGATCATTGATGAGACCGTAGTTCTTTAGCCTATGTTGTAGCCCAGCCCAGCTGCTAACAGAACTACTCCTAATCTAATTAGGAATATATAGATCCAAAATGCTTCTTTTGCTACCTTAGCTGCAGCAATGTTCCGCTCTTGTTGTTTATTCGGCAACATGATCTTGCTTGGAAGATTTCCAGCTCACTATTCTGTTGTTCAAACTATAATACGTACCCTTATTGCGACTTACATCGTTTTATCGGTTTGGAAACTTACAGCGTGAACCCAGTCACCTCAAGTTCTCCTTTCCCAATATTCTCAGAATCATCCTTGGTTCATCCAAGATACTCAAGGATGTTCTTAACTTCAATCCAGTGACCATCACCTGGATTGGCCTGATTGCGTCTACATATGCTCAAAGCATATGAGACACCAGGTCACATACATATCAAAATGTACGAACAGTGAGAGAGTGTCAGCAACTTTCTAGATCTATCCCAGTAGATCTTTATTCCTAGAATAAAACCTGCTTCTCCCAGGTATTCCATGGAGAGTTTTAATGAAAGCCAAGCTTTCACCGATTATTTTATGGGAATGTTATTGCTGTGAAGTAATACATCATCAATGTATATGACATTCATTGTCAGTGCGCTCCCACGAATCTTCTTATATACACAAGAATTATCTTCGTTTTGAATGAAATCATATACCATTATGATCTCATCAAAACTTTGGTTCCAAGAACACTATGCTTGGTTCAATCTATAAATGGATCGATTTAACTTGCAAACCTTGTTTGCATGTTTTGGCACGACAAAACCATCAGGATGTTGCATACAAACATCCTCCAAAAGGTTTCCATTAAGGAAAGCGGTTTTGGCGTTCAGCTGTCACATTTCATAAATGAAATATGCAGTTATAGCAAGCATTATCTGAATGGATTTAATCATGGCAACAGGTGAAATTTTTTTATCGTAGTCGACACTATGTCGTTGACAATACCCTTTCTGTACAAGCCTAGCTATGTACATTTGTATGTTTCCATCCATGTATGTCTTCCTTGTAGACTCATTTAGTACCAATAGGCACAATGCCTTCTGGTACATCAACCAGTGTCCAAACTTGGTTGGTATACATGGAATCCATTTCGGACTTCATGGAACTTTGCCATAAAAGGAGTCGATACCTTGTATCACTTCCTCATACGTAGTCGGTTTGTCTTCCTCAATAAGATTGATATCTATATGAGGTAAGATCAGAAACCCATAACTCCCAGGTTATATTCTGACTCTCTTCGATCTACGCGGTTCTTGTGTATTCGAAGATTATGGTACAGTTTCATCCCTGATGAACTATTTGTGTTCCGTAAAGGAGTCGGCGTCTGGAACAGTATTACTCCGATTTTCATCGAGTTTTACTTTCCTCCCACTTACCACTGCATATAGGAATTCCTCTTAGGAAAACCTCATGGAGAGCAACAATTACATTGTTCTCTTGTGAGTTGTATAAGTACTATACTTTGGTTTCCTTAGGATAACCTACAAATAGGCACTTATCCGATTGGGTTCTAGTTTGGTATCATCCAAACATATGCCCAGCATTCCCAAATCTTCAGGAATGAGAAACTCGATTTCTTTCCTATTCATATCTAATATGAAGTCTGTCTAACAGATTTTCATGGAACCTTATTCAAAATAAGTATTGCACTGTTCAATGCGTATCCATAGAAGGAAATTGGTAGCTCAGAATGACTCATCATGAACCTTACGATATCCAATAAAGTTTGGTTTCTCCGTTCGGACACACCGTCAAATTGAGGTATTTCGGGAGGAGTCCACTGTGAAAGAATACCATACGCTTTCAAGTAATCTTGAAACTCATATGTCTAAGTATTTTACACTATGGTCCGACCGTAATATTTTTAATACTTTTACCAGTCTTTTTTTCTATTTCGTGTCGAAACTCTTTGAATTTATAAAAAATTATTGACTTTTGTTTCATAAGAAACACATAACCATAACGCGATGCCACATCCGTAAAGATTACGAAGTATTCATATCCACCTCTAGCCTAGCTAGACATGGGCCCACTTACGTCACTATAAACGAGGGCTAACATATCAGTGGCACTTGCACTTTTACCAAGTAAAAGGTGTTTTAGGGAATTTGCCTAATAAACTAGATTCGTAGACATCATTTGAATTAGGATCAAATCCGTCCTAGTATCCACTCTTCGAAAGTGTGGATATACGAGTCTTGTTAATGCGTCTCAGACGACAATGCCATAAATAAGTCTCATTAGAATTACTCAATTTGAGCTATTTGTTTGTCATGTTATATGTTTGAGATTCATTTATATTCAAAATATAAAGACCATTATTTACATCTAATATAGATATCTCGATATCATCTTTATAAACAAAAACACCATGTATTTCGGAATATAAAGGTATACTCGCAACGGGTTAAACTAGATACAAAGATAATGTTCCTAGTCAAACTAGATACATTATAACAGTGTCCTAATTTAAGTATATGCCCAAAAGACAGTTCCAAAACTTAGGTTTCTACGGCTAAAACAACGACTCATGTCCTGTTTCCGACTTGTAGGTCGATCTCATCTGAAGCCAGTATCCTGCTAATCAGCAGATCCCGCACATCAGTACGTATATTCATGTACCACATCTAGTATCAAAAATACAATTTTAAAACCAGTAGTGAACATGTTTATAACAAACATTCTTGAAGCCGGAACCTTGTCCCGCCTTCACTTCCTTCATGTCTGCCTTGTCCATACGGCAGTCACACTTCTAGAGACCCCGTTTGCCACAGTTTAGGAAGACAACTTGGGATATGTCCTTTTAAGAAGCTCTGGCTGTGCATAACGGATTGAGCACTAAAGTTATCATCACAATGAGTCTTCCTAAGCTCATGCTCTACTATTCGCTCAACTCCGGGCTCAGGACCGAAAGGTTTCTCTATCAAATAGAATAACTTCTCAGCTTCCAGGACTATCCTGAAGTTCTATTCCCAATCTAAAAATTAGAGCCGTTTAAATACATTTTCACCCAGGATTATGTTTTAAACGCTAATCTTTCAGCCATCTTGATTGCAATAGTCCAACTATCTAATCAACGATTTCGGGTACAATCGAATATAATGGTAACTATAGTCTAACTATATAATCAACTACAATTGATCGATTACATTCAAATGTATTGATTACTATAGTCCAACTATACAACCAACCACAAATGAAGTAGTTTGAATACAGTCCAAATGTTTAATTAAAACAACAATTGAATATTAGTCTAACTAATATATTTATAAATAATTAATGACGAAAAATGAAATGAGCGCGTATTGGCAAGTATTTAAACGAAATTGCAAATTTAATACTTGCCTCCCACTATTTTCGACGAGCCTCTAACCCTCTGTGGAGTACTCGGGAAACCTAGTTTCCTAGTGGGCTAGGATCCCGTTAAATAACGCACAACCTTGACTTTGGCCAACAAGTTGTATGAAACTTAACTAGGTAGATCTCTAAGATCAATTGGATCCCATCCAATTCCTAGATCCAGTAAGTGGACCTCCAAGTCCGAAATATATATCCAATATATGCCAATATATCCAATATATTCCCTAACATTTTTCCTCTGAATCAACTAAGCATTGGCTTTGGCTCAACAAGCTTAATGAAACCAGTTATGCGTGACCCATTGATAGTGTGAAAGCTTCGTAATCGAGGTCGATGAAAAAGAAGTGACCTTGACTTTGGCCAACAAATCAAACTTGCCCAAGACGTACGATATGAAACAAAGCTTTCGTGATTCAAACACATCCGCGATGGACAAAGGTCTTGACTTTGGCCGACAACCAATGCCAATCTTGGATCTTGAGAGAGAATCACTCAATGGAAGGAAAAACGCTTAATATAAAATGAGGGGTTTTTATCGCGATTTGGCAACCAATTTATTATCTTTAATTAGGTCTCATCATACACCCTTAAGCATGCATTCTAAAAGCATAATAAGGCACAGAATAAATTAATAATGATATGCGGATGGATATACAACAAATTGTTCCTAGAACAAATCTCTCAATTTCCTCTCTCCTGCTAGCACTATTCTTACTTCTACCCAATTACATAATACTTCTAAAGAAACCTCATTTACATTGAGGGGAATTGATGAGAAGAGAAATACAATGAGATAAAGAGATAATAGGCTGGCACACAGGTCCAATTTAATAAATTCTAAATTTATTACAATAATTTCCAAAATTGCCCTCACCCTTCTAATATCCATTCGATAAACATATTATTCATTCATACATCCAAGTATTCACACAAAGCATGTTATTCAATCAATCTAATCCAATTAATTAATCTTGAATTAATGACCATCCAATGTTCAAACAATGATTTGATTTGCACGAGTCAAACTCGTTTAAGAATAAATACTCAAAGTAAGTATTCTTGAATTATATCGAACTATAATTTTAAATCCAATTTTAAATTGTATCCAATACTAATTCATATTTAATTCCAAATTAAATAATTACACCTTTTTATGTGCCTTTTAGACTTAGATTCTAAATCTAATCTTATCGGGTCTCAAAGGTCCAATTAGTATCCAATACTATTCAATTAAAGTCCAATGAGCTTTTAATTAATTCTTTAGGCTTGGGTTTTGGCCATTATGGATCAAACCCAAGATGGCAAGGCCCATTTAGGAATCACCCTATGCCATAGAATCAATTTTGGCCCATTAGGCCCAATTAAATTATTAAAGGCCTAATGTCATACTTTTGGACTTTATAGAAATGGTTTAGGCCCAAATATGATCCAAGACCAAAATTTGGCCCAACCAAGCCCATTAGTCCAAATACAACAATTAAATTAATACATTATTCCAAATTATATATTAATTCAATTCAAGTGTAATTAACATAATTAATTAATTAATCTAATGCTTCCAAAACATTAATTAATCCAATTTAATCATGTTCAACATTTCCAATTCATGTCCAACACAAATTGAATCAAAATCAATTCTACAACATGCTTCAAAGTTCATGGTAATAGCAACAAAAATCATTCAATTTGATTTCAATCAAATTAAACCAACATTCAATATTTCTATCATGCTATTTAACACATCCAATTATCAAATTTCCAAAATTCCACCATGAACTATCTAGGGTAATTTTCGGCCAAGGGTATATTTTGGGGAAAATTAATCCTATCAATTTTTCACAAAATCAAAGATGCACAAATCCAATTGAACATCATATAAACATAACCCAATCATCAATTTAGGCAAATCAAGCTCCAAGCCAAAAATCCCAAATTAAAGTCCATAAACCCTAGAAATTAAATCAAGCTTAGATCTCGCTCTGATACCATTGTTAGTGTCCTAGACATGCCACGAGATCTCTAAGCGTGATTATTGTGTGAATTAATCAAGAAAGTTACGGAATACTGACATTGATCAGATTTAGGATTTCAAAAATTTGCATGGATGTTGAAGCTTCCAAGCTCATGGGTGAGTATCCCTATCACCTTCATTTGACTCTCTTATGTGCTAGCAAGAACAAATGGAGCAAATTTTATGCCCAAGAGAGAGAGGGAAGCAATCGGCCATGTTGAACCAAGGGCATTTGCTTTTTTTCTAAAAGAAACAGAGGCCAATTCTTTTTGGAATTTATAATGGTCACAGGACCATTTTGCTTCTTTGGTGAATTAGGCCATTCAGCCATTTGCTTTCTTTCTTTCAGAGAAGCCAAATGGCTTATTTTGACATTTGTTTCCAAAACAGAGGCTAATGGCCTATCGGCCAAAGAAAGTATCAGAAGCTAAAATGGCTTTTGGCCTTTGTTTTAAAACCGAGGCAGTGGCCTTTTCGGCCAAAAACAAAAACAACAGAATGATGATTAATGGCCTTCATCTTTCAAACCGAGAGAGAGAATAATAAAATGATTTTCAAAAAATTCATTAATTGTCAATTTTTAGTTGGTAGGTTTGATGGGTTAGTAAAATCCAATTCAATATCCCAATAACTTCCATCAAAAATTGACTAGTTGATATAAGTGAGTGGGTCCCACCACTTTGAATTCAAAATTAAAATTACTTATACAACACACTTCGGGCTCGGATTCGTTTAATCCAATTAAACGAATTTTCCGTCACGACTTAATTAAATCTAATTTAATTAAATTATAATGCCCAGTAAAATTATTACGAAAGTCGCTTACGAATTAATTCAAAATTAATTCGTTCGCACGAATTAAAATCCAATTTCAATTTCGCATTGAAATCTAATTTCAATTAATATATCTAATATATTATTTTAGCCCAATTAAATAAATTAAATAGTAAAATCTAATTTAACTATCAAAATTACTTTACAGATTAATTCCAAATTAATCACGTTCTCTTTTCTCGACGAATTTAATCCCAGATAAATTCTCGACGTAATAAATCCCAGATTAATTCTTTCTCTGATAATTAATTCCCAGATTAATTATTACCATAATTAATCCCAGATTAATTTTCTCTCTTTTAATTAATCCCAAATTAATTTTGTTCGAGTCAAATATCATCGGTGAATCTTTGGGATGCGACCCAAGAGATTCATGGATATGTTGGCAGTAAATACGGTTATCAGACTATCTGAATTTGTGCGTACCCGGTACCACATTCTTAACGATTTACAAGACATGGTTGGCTTCTAGCAAAACACCGTGCCTACCAAATTCTCCAGAAATATTCTTCTACGGAATATATGATCTTTGTCAGGCGTAGTATACGTAGTATAGCGCATTACGATCCAGTATCGAATATCACATGCTAGGCCTGGGGCAAGAATTGTGTCTGCCCCGTACGAAGCATATATCAGATCACTAGCAACTAGTCTCTTTATGATCGGAAAGTCATGACCTAGTCATACTTCCCTGATGGCTATAACACTTAGAGTACCAATTCTGTATCCCTGTGTGATCATCATCTCCATATGACTAAAGTAATACTTCCATCTTGACATCACACCTAATACACTACGATTCTCAGTATACCTAGAATAGGCGTACACAGAACCTGTTAAAGCCCCGGACAACCAAAACCAAAGTATATTGATTGTCGCAAGTATTAGCGATGCAAGTCTCAGGTTAAGACCAAATACACCTACCCTGATTCAGATTCCTATAGACACATAGTCATACCACCAATGGGATTCTTAGGGGTCTATCCAGAGCGGAGCTGTTTCCGTACCATCGGTAAACAGAACCTCCTATTACACTTGCATGAGTATCCAATACCCAAATATATGAGACTATGTCGT
>SKCR01007704.1:0-23698 GCA_019454045.1 Zanthoxylum bungeanum | reverse complement strand
CTGGACCATTCCATTTGAAGTGATGTGCGATGCTAGTGATTTTACTGTAGGTGCAGTTTTGGGACAACGTAAAGCAAAGATTTTCCACACCATTTATTATTCCAGCAGAACTCTAAATGAAGCTCAACTCAACTACACAACCACCGAAAAAGAGTTGCTCGCAGTTGTGTACGCTTTTGAAAATTCGCTCTTATCTGCTGGGTCCCAAAGTGGTGGTCTACACAGATCATTCAGCAATCAAATATATGATCACGAAGAAAGATGCCAACCCAGATTGATCCGTTGGATACTTCTTCTACAAGAATTTGACGTGGAGATTCGAGACAAGAGAGGGACAGAAAACCAGGAGGCAGATCACTTATCGAGGATCGAGAATGGAGAAACAACTGGCAAAGAACTGACAATCAATGAAACTTTTCCAGATGAACAGCTGTTTGCCATGAAACAACAGGAAGTCCCTTGGTATGCTGACTATGTCAACTACATTGTGTCAGGAAAATGGCCGTTGGAATGGACAACTCAGCAACGGAAGAAGTTCTTCAAAGAAGTCAAACACTATGTCTGGGATGAACCGTACTGTTCAACACGGTGTGCTGATCAATTATTGAGACGATGTGTTCCACAGGAGGAGGTCAACAATGTTTTGCAGCACTGTCATTCATCACCATATGGCGGACACTTCAGCGGAAATAAAACTGCAGCAAAAGTTCTTCAATCAGGTTTTTTCTGGCCCACTCTTTTTAAAGATGCTTATCTTTTTGCTTTTCAATGTACAGGTGCCAGAGAACGGGGAATATTTCCAGGAGAAACGAAGGACCATTGCAAAATATTCTGAAGTGGAAATATTCGATGTGTGGGGTATAGATTTCATGGGACCCTTTGTTCCATCATTCGGAAACATGTACATCCTGGTTGCTGTAGACTACGTCTCCAAATGGGTTGAAGCAATTGCACCGCCATCCAATGATTCAAAAGTGGTGATCAAATTCCTGAAAAAGAATATTTTCACTCGGTTCGGAACACCTCGTGCAATCATCAGCGATGGTGGCTCACATTTCTGCAACAAATACTTTGATGCACTTCTATCCAAATACGGAGTTACTCACAAGTTGCCACAGCTTACCATCCACAGTCAAATGGACAGGTTGAGGTTTCAAACAGAGAGATCAAAAGAATCTTGGAGAGAACTGTTGGATCAACAAAGAGAGAGACTGGTCAACAAAACTAGATGATGCATTATGGGCCTACCGAACAACCTACAAGACACCCATTGGTATGTCCCCATATCGATTGGTGTTTGGGAAAGCATGCCATCTGCCAGTTGAGCTTGAACACAAGGCGTACTGGGCACTGAAGAAGTTGAATCTTGATTCACAAGCTGCAGGGGAGAAATGACTTCATCAACTCAACGAATTGGAAGAGTTTCGTCTACAGGCTTATGAGAATGCCAGATTATACAAAGAAATGGCATGACCAAAAAATAGTGCACAGACAGTTGGAACCAAGGCAGCAGTGTTGTTGTACAACTCGAGGTTGAAACTTTTCCCTGGAAAGTTGAAATCTAGGTGGTCAGGTCCATTTGTGATCACTCAAGTTTTACCTTATGGAGCTGTTGAGTTACTGGATCCCAATACCAACAACACATTCAAGGTTAACAGTCAGCGTGTCAATCACTACTGGGGAGAATCATTTGAGCGACAAAAAGAAAGTGTCACACTTTCAGATCCAGCCTAACGTTCGAGAAGTCATGTCTAGCTGACGACTTTAAACTTAGCGCTCGCAGGGAGGCAACCCATGCAATTTTTGTATATATTGTGATTTGGTGTGATTTAATTTGGTGTTTTTAGTTTTTACAGATTAAGACATTTCAAGATGGAAGAAGCTCTTGCAAATCTTCACAAGCAATTTCCTTCTCTCCCTTAAAAATCTCTCATGAAAGTTTACAAAGCTCGCTTGGAACGGATGACTACTAACAATCCATTGTGTTCCTAATGACATTTGTTGGGTAATTGAAGCAAGAGTCTGATTGGCAGGGTGAGTCTTCTGACTCATTTTATTTCACATCTGTCTGGTTTTGGAAGAAGTACCTATGCAAAGAAACGTAGAGCTAAGCAAATGGGTGTTTGTTACAAATGTGCACGCTGGAATTGCAATACTCGTTGTCGTTCTTTAGGAATGGTGTCTGATAATCGCAAAGACAAATTAAATTCATTAGGGATGGCTTGAGTAAAGAGTCTTAGATAATATATCTTCGACTCTTGAGACGCATCCCAGTGGATATGTACACATAGCCATTCGCAAATTACATACACAATTTCAAAAAGAAAGACAACAGTTAAGTCTTGGGAAGCTGACTTAAAAAGACCATGTTTGCCAATTTATAAGAAAATGGATGGGAAGCTTGTTCCTGACGCATAGACATCAATCAAGCCGTAACTTTTCTTGTAAATATTATATCTCTTTGTCTTTTCCTAATAATTGTAATTTATTTTGTTGTACTTTATCCGACAGGATCCAGACCTTTTTGAATATCAAAACAATTATTTTACTGTTTAACTAATAATTGTTCATTTGGCATGTACCAGTGCTATTATTTTACTCACCCTTTTCAGGTGTTATAAATTCAACTCATCATTGCACTTTTGAAGACATCCAGTAAAACATGGAAGCCACTTTAAGAAGACGAGTTGAAAACATCTGTGTGTTTTGCGGTAGTAGTGTTGGTACTAAACCACAATACATAGAAGCAGCACAAGAATTGGGTCGAGTCTTAGCTGCAAGAAATATGCACTTAGTATATGGCGGAGGCAATCTTAGACTAATGGGGATCGTTTCAAAGGCTGTACATGAGGGAGGCAGTCACGTTTTGGGAATCATCCCAAAACCCTTGGCAGAAGCAAATCTTATTGAACCATCAAACGGAGAGGAATTGATCGTGCCAGGTATGTCTGAACGACTGGTAGAAATGATTAACCGTGCTGATGCTTTTTTATTGCTTTACCAGGTGGCTTGGGCACATTGGAGGAAATTTTTATATTGTTGTATCTTGGGCGAACTTGAACATACACCAGAAACCAATTGGGCTATTTAATGTTGATGGATTTTATGATTTTCTTTGTGTGTTTCTTGATGATGCCCGAAGAAATGGGTTCATGTCAAAACCTTTGAAAGAACTCCTCTTTACTTATTACTGCCAGAGCTGCTCCGGATCTAATAGACAACTCTTAGCCTATGAACCACAAGTTGACCCTATCATTTCAAAGATAAATTGGTCCGAGGACGATCGTGGTAAGAGGCGTCGGATTAATCTGGATCTTAACATTTAATTTCCTGTAGAATTTCAGCTAATCAGGTATTATCTTCTAAACTCTTCTTCTACCGTTTAAGACATTGGGGACAATGTCTCATTTAGGTTTGGGGGAGGGAATTAGTTGATTAATATCTTCTTTTTAGTTGTGTGTTGTTTTTATTTTTTAGTCCAAAATTTTTCGAAAATACAAAAAAAATTGAAAATTTTTCAAAAATTACAAAAATATTTTGTGTTTTTGTTTTGATTAAAAGGGTAAAATTGGTAAGAGATAGCTGAGTAAGGAGTTTTCCACTCCTGAGACGTATCTCAACCTATTTCGAAACAAGTTAATTTTTGTTTATTTCCTTTTGAATTATTTAATTAGTGAATTCTCCATAATACTGATTAAAATGGATCTTCATATGCTCAGTTAGTAGGTATTATCAACATACATAGTAACATACGGACATGAGCTAAAATTGAAAAATTTGTAATATTCAGTGCTCTAGTTTAAATGGAGGAAGCATCTCAAAAAGTGATGGAGTAAAAAAAAAAAAAAACGTCTGAGATCCGAGTTATTAAGTCTGTAAGGGTGTTTTAACACCTAGTGCCCTAAAGTCAATTGGTTTGGGAGTCACTGACCCAAAGCTCGCTACATGGATCAAAGATGTGCAAAATATATAATATCTGAAGTCTAAGTAATTAAGTCCGTAGGAGTGTCTTAACACCTGGTGCCCTAAAGCCAACTGGTTAAGAGCCACCGGCCCAAAGCTTGTTACATAGATGGAAGGTATTGTATATAATAAAAAAAATATAGAAAAAAAGAAAAAAAAATCAGAAAAATTATTCCATTGCTACAAAAAGGTGTGAATTCTGATAAAACTTCAGGACAAAAATATTACTCTCTCTTCTCAACTGCATTTATGATTATTGTGGGAAAAAATGAGTTGTTTAATATTTTGTTGGCTGTGTATATGGAGAATGGTAAATATAATCGGAGAATTTACTTATTCGGTAATTTAGAAAGAAACAAAACAACTAGTAACTTGGAGTAGAAGTTTCACCTGATTAGTCACTAACTTTCTTTATTCTATTTTCTCTTATCTTTTTGCTTTTGTGTGCATTAGTTTTACTACCTTTTTACTTTTGTAAAATGATTGTGGGTATCATTGTTGTAAACCCTCACGAGACTACAACTCGTCCACTAGGGACACCTAGGGGTTTAAAGGCTTGTTGCATACGCTAAATGCAAATGTGATCCCTACGAAAGTGGCTTAGTTTAATTTTTTGTTTTGTTTTGCTCGAGGACTAGCAAAATGTTAGGTCTGGGGGTGTGATGAGCGGAAAATATATCAATATTTACCGCCACTTTAACTTAATATTTTGTTTAGTTTCTCGGGTTTGATGAACGTTTTGATGTGTTTTAGTTTATTTTGCAGATAAAATAATATCGGGTCTCAATGAAATTATTTAGGACGAAATATGGGTCAAATAAGGGCAATTATTGGACTTGATATTTTAATTTTGGAGATTGGAAACTTGAAAGGGCGTTTTTGACAAAGTGCAGTTTTGGAAATTCCAGTTTTGCACATCTGTCGTATTTTGGGTATAACTTCTTACTCCGATATCGGATTGAGCTGATTCAAGTGCCAGAGTAAAGAAGACTCGAAGATCTACAACTTTGAAAGACAAAATAATTTCGAATTCTGAAAATTGAAAGACCGAAATTGATGAACCATCCAGAAGTGTGTTGTGTGTAATTATTAAAGTCATTTTCAATCATTTTCAAAGCAAAAAATAAATTAATAAATAAATTATAAAAATTATCAAATCACCGCCAAACATGATAAGAAATTAGTGGAGCAATTAATAATGGATTTGGTGGAGTAATTAGTGGAGAAATTAATAATGGATTTGGTGAAGAATTTGATGGATGATTTGATGGAGGCAAAATTTTGCCTATAAATACCAAGCCATTTCATTTGTAAAATTCATACTTTCTTCTTTGAAATTCCTAATGAATAAATAAGAAGATTGTATCTTGTTTGTTTATTTACAGCTTCCAGTAATTAATTTCCGCTTTCGCACTTTCTTTTCTTTACATTTCAGTTTTTACTTTCCGCAATTTACTTTTACGCACAAACATTTTCTTTCTTTACTTTTGCAGTTTTTATTTTTCAAGCAATGAGGAGGTAACTCTCCCTTACTGGGGTAAAAGGTAAAGCTTTTATTATTGCTATCTAGATTAATCTCCCTTAAATATAAAATATAAACTATTTAAAACCTGACTTAATGAGGATACCGCTATATTGGCTGGTTAGAAATTAATTATAAATTGGTTTTAACCTGACTAAGTATGGATACCGCCTGGTTGGTCGGTTGGTAATTAATTATTAATTTGACTTAATCAGGATACCGCCTATATGGCTGGTTGGTAATTATCACGTAAAGTTAATATATTATATTAAGGGAGATATCTAAAATAGTAGAAATAAAAGTGGATCCTCTAACCCCAGCATTTTCTTTTATTGTACTTTTACTTTATTTAATTTCAGCAATTTACTTTCAATAATTTACTTTTATTTTTTTTTTACTTTTTACTTTTTACTTTTACTTTTACTTTTACTTTTTACTTTTCAACAATTTACTTTTCAGTATTTAATTTTTAGTATTTTACTTTATGTCTCTTATTTTTTACTACTTGTAAATATGTGTCGTAACTAAGCCAGTTATCTGGGGTTGTGATGAAATCCAATATCACCTGTTTATAAGGGGTTAAATTATAGTTTGGGTAATATAAATGTTTATTTATTGAGTCTTAATATTAATGCTTTTTATTAATTGGCCATTAATAAAATTGAACTGGTAAACTTAAAATGAACTAGACATAGAGATTTTAAGTTTAAAACATTAGACTCAATAGCCCACGATCTTCCTTGAGGATAGATAACCTTTAATAGATTTCCTTATATGATAGGAATATACATGTCGGGGGGGGGTAGCCATAATTGGAACTTAATCTTAAAAAATCCAGGTAATTTGGTTGACATAGACATATAATTCAATTGGGTTATTCTGGATATTTGTAGGTTACCATCGGAAGAGGCTTTTACATAATTTAGTGTTCCAGGTTAATAAATCAATATTTTACCCAACTATAAGATAACTACTTCATCTTTAAAATGATATTAGAAGAAATCACTACCCTAGATAGTTTTTAATATTGAATTTTCTTAAACCTACTTTCGAACAATTTTATTTACTTATTTTTAAATTTAGAATCGTCACCTTTTCAAATCTATCAAACAACCTGTTAGATACTAGTAATCATTTGACCTCATAAAATTAATAGCTTAGGTATTAAGTCCTCGTGGGATCGATACTTTTTATATTACTTGAATGATACGTGCTCTTGTGTTATACGTGTGTGATTACGCACCAGTCACTACACCCACTGCGTGAGCAATATCTGGCTTGGTACATATCATAGCATGCATAAGGCTTCCAACTGCTGAAGAATATGATATTGATGACATCTCCTCTATCACTTTCTTGGATGAGGGGCACAAACTCTTGTTCAGTTTGAAGTGGTGCTCTAGCGGAATGCTGACAGGTTTGGCATTTTGTATATCGAATCTCTTGATTACCCGTTCAATATAATTCTCATGTCTCAAACTATTTACATTTCCAAAATCTGTTGAGCCGTTCCTATGTCTTTCATATCCAAAGACTTAGAGAGTTCCTTCTTCAACTGGCTGATCTTCGTTGCTTTTTGTCCAACGATCAATATGTCGTCTACCTATAATAGATTAGCAACGCAATTTCCATCCGGAAACCTTTGAAAGTAAACACAGTAGTCTGTTGCAGTTCTTTTGTACCCTTGACTCACCATGAACGAGTCAAACTTCTTGTACCACTGTTTTGGTGCTTGTTCGAGGTCGTACAAGCTCTTCTTCAGCTTGCAAACAAGGTTATCTTTTCTTGAGACCTTGAAACCTTCTAGCTACTACATGTAGTTTTCTTCATGTAAATCACCATGAATAATGTTGTCTTAACATCCATCTGTTCAAGCTCTAGGTTCAAACTAGTTACCAATCCTAGGATAACTCGGATTCAAGCCATTTTTACAACTGGTGAAAAAATTTCATCAAAGTTGATTCTCTTTTTCTGTAGGAATCATTTGACTACTAATAGGGCTTTGTGTTTCACCATAATTCTACTGCCATCTTTCTTCAGCTTGAACACCCATTTGTTCTTCAGTGCCTTTTTGCCTTGCGAGAGCTTGACTATCTCATGAGAATGATTCTTCTGCAGAGATTTCATTACATCATGCATTACGTGCATCCATTTTCCTTTATCTTTATGAGATACCGTTTCCTTGAAAAAAATTTAGCTTCCCCTCGTCAAGAAGCAGAATATAGTCAAATTATGAGGATCTTTATACTTGAGGTTCACTGGTTTCTGGAGGTCTACATTATCCAAATCAGTGGATGATCCTACAGCCTCTGATGGAGCAGGTTGCGGCTCCCCCTTCTCAACACCATCTTCTTGCTCATCTAGTTCTGCTTCTGACATATCATGCACCTCATCATTATTTATGGCAACTTATGTTGGTACTATGGTTGTGTCTGGATTTGAATCAGTTTTATCGGCACTAGAATTAGAAGATATTTTGGGCTTTTCAATGTATTTTATTGTCTGGACTTCAAGAAACACTACATTCATGCTTATGATGACCTTCTTTTCCTTCGAGTACCATAACTTGTATCCTAACTCCTCGTCTCCATAGCATATGAAGATGCATGAAGTAGTCCTCATTTGATACATGTGCAAAGGCTAAACAATCAAATGTTCTAAGGTGAGAGTTGTAAGGATTCTTACCAGACCATATTTTCTCTGGAATCTCAAAATTCAACGCTACAGATGGTGATCTGTTGATCAAGTAGCAGGCAGCACGAAGTGCTTCTCCCCATAATGGCTTTAGCAGCTTAGCCATGTTGATCATGCTTATGAATTTCTCCATAATGATGGGGTTTATTCTTTCAATAACACCATTATGTTGTGGGGTGTGTGGAACATTCATTTCATGTCGAATTTTGTATCTTCCGCAGTAGGCATCGAACTCTCTGGAACTGTACTCCCCTCTATTATTTGTGCGAATGTACTTCAGTTTCTTCCTTATTTCACGCTCTACCATAGCATGTAATAGTTTGAAATAATCAAGGATCTGATCATTTATTTTAAGGGAATACACCCACTCTTGACGAGAAACATTGTCAATAAAAGTAAGAAAGTATTTGTTACCGCTTAATGAATTAACCTCCAATGGACCATAAATATCAGAGTGTACCATACTAAGCAACTCTGATCATCTCATATAAGCAAAGTTAAAGGACACTTTATGTTGTTTACCAAACAGACAGTGATTGTAATGATCTAGAACAATATTCTTGGAGACAGTGATTAGAACCTTCTTTAATATCCCGAGTTTTTCATAATAGTGTTGAAAGGTTTCCAAATAAAAATTAAGAATTTGGAACGAGATATTATTCGAAAATAAGAGTTTGAGTGTTGGAAAATATATCGAAATATTTTAAAGTGAAGCTTTGTCGCGTTGGAAAACATGTGGTTTCGAGAACTAGTTATGCGATATCTGTTTATATCATTATACGAGTAAATATTTCTTATTTTGGCGATAAATATAGCAAACGAACTTCGATCGAGCTGATTCTTCAACCATTGGACTTTTTTTCGAGATGAACAACTTTCGTGTTGAATATTTTTAAAATTTATATCATAATGACTTCAAAAATGTGAATTTTCGTGGAAGTCATATGGTAGGGACCTAACTGTAATTTCGCGGGGTCAAAATATCATTTTTGAAAACTTTCTTATAAATACCTTGAAGTTTCCCGTAATTACCAAAATGACATAACTTCTCAAAACACCCATACTCGACCTCCTCCCTTCAAAATGACGTATTAGGTTTTTGGCTCATCGGCCTGCCGACGGCCCAGGGGGTGCATCCAGTCCACCTGCGTCTGAAGGTGGTCGGTGAAGGCGAGAAATGGAAGAAGAACGTGTGCGAGTGGGTCTCCCGATCTCGGCTCCTCGCTTCGTTTCACAGCCTGAGCCACCCTCCAAATCGAAGCTCTCGAGGAGTACTACAAGTTGGTGATGATGGATTTTCCTATTCTGTGCACGATTATACGCGAAACGATAAGAGAAAGAAATGATGAATAGTAACTTTGAATGAATAGTAACTCTGATCGGAATTTCATCCATTCTAGTGTATTCATGGGGATCATTTGGAGTTCGGAGGGTTTCGGGACCCTTTCGTAACGTTTCCGGAAATATTTTGGGAAGATTTTCCAAAAATATATAAACCAAGGATTTAAGTTAACTAGTAGCTGATATTTTAAGATAATTGGAACTTAAATCATTGAAATCGGACTTAATTTATTTGTCCCGGAAAGTTCCGGAAGTTGTCACGGTAAAGTCAAAAATTCTGTAAAAGTTATGATTCTGACGGTATTTCACCATTTATTTTGACAGATTTGACTAGAACCTGGAGTGCTCGTGAAGCCAAGTAAGTAACCCATGCGATGAGTTCTGGAATTATTCATTTCGTGTTTTAAAATATATATATATATATATATATATATATAATTGAAAGGTTTAGGATAGTTAAAAGATGGATTTAATAAATGACTTCGAGATCGTGTATAGTTGAGTTAGTCGACCATCACATATATGAACTTTCATTATTGCTATGATATGAAGTGAAATGTTTGAGGATAATGCTATGATATGAAGTGAAATATTTGAGGATAATGCTATGATATGTCATCGATGTCTATTGATGCATGTGAGTGTATGAACATACAATAGTATATCTATGTATATGTAAATGAACAAGTATATGTAAGCATTGGTACATGTATTTATATATATATATATATATATATATATATATATATATATATATATAATGATAAGCTATGGACAATTTGAGTCTATAAGATCGATAAAGAGAACAAGTCATGATTTCTGAATTTGTATTAGAACGTGTAGATGTGCGTCATTAGGATAAGATTTTATTGACTAATGCATACGATTTAGCCGTATAGAGATTGAGTTGGTATAAGCTAAGACTTTTTCGAGTGATAGAAGTTCGTGATTGATAAGATACGTATATGACTGGAAATATATATTTGGTAAGATATTGTATCAATGTTTCAGATAAGAGTTCTGAATGGTGAATGTTTGATCAATAAGTAAAGAATGTGAGGATTGTAAAAGACTATGGTATCGGAATTCAAAGTAATGGGTATATTCATATATTTGATGTACATACGTATGTGTATGACAATTCTGATGATAAAGCAATATTTGTCATGTATAGGATTGACTATGAGAAATCGTGTGTGAGTTTGTGTCACATGATATGTATGTATGTGTGTATGATTAATCGGTTGATGATTTCATGGTGTAATAGTCGAGAGGGTTAGGAATCTGTTCGGACGTCATTCATCTCATACATATTCTAAAATAAGTAATGAGTCTTGTACGAGCATTGTATATTTAAGCCAACCATATGTATATATTGTTTGGTTATGTATTCTTTTATGTATTGGTTGTTATGTATGCTTCGTTGTCTGTTGCACGATGACTGTTTGTATGTTTGATTATTTCTGTGTGTGTGATAGAATTCATGATATTTGTGAACTGTGTATGTTATTGTAGAATGAATGAGTGATTTGAAAACCAATGTGAGTATAAAATGTTGTAAAATGTGTTTGCTAAGTTGCTATCGTGTGTACGTATATGTGTAAAAGTTCTAAAATTGTATTTGCATGAGTGAGTTATGATATATGTGAATGCATATGAATCCCGAATATTAAGCTATTGTAAGGCTATCGGAATGGAAGAAAGTTTGTTTTGGAAATGAAGTAAGTTTTTTTTTTATATTGAAGATAGCTTGTAACCGAATAGAAGAAAGTTTGTTTGATTTACCGATTTGATGATATTTCAAAGATGTTTACTCATGATAAATATAAATATGTGACTCCATGCTTAATGTGATTGAAACAGTTTCGATGTTATATGACGTACTTTGTGATTTCGAATCCATATTTTGTGTACTTTGAGTGTCTGGCCATTATATTGACAATATGTAAATATGAAAATTTGACATGGGTAATGTATAAAGGATAATAGAAAGCTGATAATTCTAAACTCCTAATAATTTGATAATTTTGAAAAAACTTATAATGTGATTGACTTGTATGTTATGTTTGTAGAACTAGTATAGTTACTTACTGAATTTTATAACTCACACCAAACCAGTGTGCTAGTTTTGCAGGTTGGTTTCCAGATTGGTCAATCACGACAGCTTTGAAAGTCATGCTTGAGACGCGAATCACTCAAGCGGCTGTCACCATCGCAAGTGTCCTGGGAAAAGTTTTAGAGGTCTAGGATTTGTGAATAGTATTTTATTTGTAGTGTTGAGCACGCTACTTGTATATATTAAGTAAATATTTTGATTGCTTATGATGTTGTGGGCTCAGAACCCTTGAGTGTTGATAGATGATGTGGGCACGAAGCCCTTAGGTGTTAATTTTGATGTGTTTTGTGTGGACCTGGGGTCCTTTTGATATATGATGTCTATTTCAGGTTTCGTTTTGATGCTGGACTTTGTTCCAGATGGTCCAGTTTTAGGATACATCATACCCAATTTTCTGTAAATTTAGAGGTTTATAGAGATGGATCAATCTTATCTCATGTCGGTAGCATCATGCCTTTGGTGGGATGTTAGTCTTATATAAAGTGCAACAAATATGCCATCGGGTAACGATCATGACACCTTTTATCATTTTCCATTTGTCATTACTAAAGTGGCTAGCATAGTCTTGTTTTTCAAAGGTTGCCCCCGAGAGTAGATTGACCCAAAATTCTGTAACATGTCTCATATCCTTCAGGGTTATTGTACACCATGTATTTGTTCGCATCTGAATACCACCAATTCTCACTGTCTGATATGAATTGGAATTCCCCATCTTCACTGCACCAAAGTCTCATGCTTTGTATGTTGTGAATAAACCAGTTTGAGGGGTGACGTTGTAGGATGTTGCAGTATCTACCACCCACTCAACATCTTGAGTTGCGGTGTGAAGGCATGTCTCTTTCTGGATGGAGCAGATGGCTACATCTCATGAGACAACTACTAGTGTCTTTACATCATTGTTCTTCAGCTGAGAATTTCATTAACTCTGCTCTCAGTGTAGATTTCAGTCATTCTTCTTTTAGTGGCCTTCTATGCTACAATAGTCGCACTTATAAGTAGTTTTTCTTTCGTTTGTTGATTTGCCTATACTTTTTCTTCTACCTCAATTTTTATCTCGTTGTCTTCCTCGATTCTTCATGACGAGGGTTTGTATCTAATCTATGCCCAAGTCTTTTCTTCTGGCCTCCTCATTTGACATAGAATCTTTTATCATAGGCATGGTAAGTTTGCCTCTTGGAGCCGAATTGTTGAGAGTAACTACCAATGTTTCCCAGCTATCAGGAAGAGAACTGAGTAGTATAAGGGCTTGTACTTCATCTCTCAGTTGCATGTCTACTGTAGACTGTACGGGCCAAAATTGGGCCCAAGGATAAAATCGACATTTACCTCAAGGCCAACCACCAAACCTGGAGCCCATTAGTGAGTCCAGCCCATAGGCAAAAATATCAGACAAAGATGCCTCATAGGCCCAAGCCCATCAACATCAAGGGAGCCAACGGACACCAGTTACCAGATCAATAGAAGAATCAGAATTCATAAACATCATAAAGTCGACAGTTTCAGAAGATAGACAAATGAATCATCAGTTGCCAGACATAAATCATCAGAATTAAGTCACCAGTTACAACTACTCCAACGGGCAGAAGAAAGACCCCACATCAGGGAACCTATAAAAGAGAGAAGCAAAGGAATGGATATGGCATGAACACAATACACCTATCATCAGATAAAACATAATACTCCGCCTTCACGGCAATCAATCAGTGGTTGAGGTATCCTAAAACCTTAATCCTTTCACCTTCAGCTTATTCATATTTTGGCTAACTTGAGCGTCGGAGTGCCTACGGCTTCCACCACACCGGTGGGCAATAACCTCATCTTTCGCTCTACTCTTATTTTGCAGGTTCGCTTGTGCCCCTCAACTCATTCTCGATTGTGGACCTCGACCGAAATCAGCGTCCACAATTTGGCGCCCACCGTGGGGAAACCCAGCGGATTTTGCAAAAAACTAAACACTTCTACAAATGGCCTCGAGCTATGAACAAACCCTGGATCCCATGATGGCGCAACTTGCCATGCTCCAAGAACGTCTGCAAGCCCTTGAAGAACAGAATCTGACAATGCGAAATTCCAACGAAAGCCTACGGAAAAAGCTGGAGCAGTTGTCATCCAATCCTCAGCATAACACTCTAGGTCAGACCAGAGATCCAGACGACCGAAGTAATCCGACAGTCCCGCCAATGTCGGATGGGCCAAACAACAATCACCAGCCAACTTCACATGACCCGAACTCTTTTATCGATCCAACACATCAAATTGCTAGCTCCATCAGAAGGGAGATGATTGAATTTAAGGAAGACATTATGTCCAGACTACCAGGGGTAAGGCTGCCAATCAGGAAGAGCAGAGCCGGAGTAATTTTTGATACCCTATTCGTGGAGTCAATTGTAGCTGTTGAATTGCCCCGAAAATTCAGTCCACTCGAAATGAAGCAATATGATGGGTCCACCGATCCAGACGACCACGTAATACACTACAAGTACAAGATGATGTCAACCGACTTGTCCCCAAGCCAATGGCAGGCTGGAATGTGTAGATGCTTTGGGGAAACACTGGCGGGGCCAGCCCTTTCTTGGTTCATTAATCTACCCTACAGGTCAATCGAGTCCTACCAGCAGCTGGATGACAAGTTCGTGCAGCATTTTGCAAGTTCTTGCAAATTAGAGAAGACTTCCGATGACCTCAATTCCATCCAGCAGAGAAGAGGAGAGTCACTACGGAGCTACGTGGCTCGGTTCAACCGGGAGAGGATTTCTATCCCTGATCTCCACCAGCCTACTGCGGTAGAAGCCTTCCGGAACGGACTACTTTGTGACAGTGGACTTTACAAGAAATTGACGAAGTTCCGATGCTACACCATGGACCAGGTCATGGCGCGGGCCCAGGTAGAAATAAGATGGGAAGAAGATAAAAGAAATAAGAGAAGGGAAGATGTTACGAATACACGAGTGGACAGAAGGCCTGCTGCTCCCAGGCGACCTGATATGGATATCCACTCTCACAAGGAAATGAGGAACCAACCAATAGGAGAGCGAAGACCTTTCTACAAAAATATTGAAAGATAACCAAGACCGTACAAAAATCAAGAGAAGATGTCAGCAAGAAAACCCAGGCTCCCGGACTACAACTTTACAATTTCTCCTGGGGAATTGGTCTCCGTACTTAAGAAGATGGGGAGTGAAGTGAAGTGGCCTCCACGTTCCAGAGACAGTTCGACCAAAAAGGACACTAGAAAGTGGTGTGAATTCCACAGAGACTACGGTCATACGACAGCGGAATATGTTGCTTTGAGGTTAGAGGTTCTGGAGCTATTGAACAAAGGGTTCATGAGGGATTTGCTCACTGAGAAGGGGAAAACAACCTTGGCGCGAAGGGACGAGATGGATGATCAAAGAGAAATTCAAACCCCAGCACCTCCAATTAATAACACCGTCAATGTTATTTCAGGAGGATCAGGAATCAGTGGAACCATATATTCGGCAGCTAAACGACATTCAAGAGCTATGGCTAGTAGTGTCTCACATACCTCGATGTCTGTAGAGAAAGTCTTCACAAATTTGACAATGGAGTTTCCAGACGACAGGGATTCACACATTTTAAATCCACATCACGACGCTTTAGTCATTTCCTTGCAGGTGGCAAACTTTATGGTCAAACGAGTGCTGGTCGACACGGGCTCCTCAGCCAATATCATATTCGTTACAGCCCTTGCGGATATGGGAGCTGACCGACGTAAACACACACGTATAACGCAAGCGCACGTATCGTTCAAGTAGTATAAAAATATTGATCACACGAGGACTTAATTCCTACTATTGTTATTAATTATTGATACTATTTATTTACAAGTATCTAATTATAGGGAGAAGAGAATTGATTACTTTTGGTTGGTTGAATGTGGATTTGATAAATAAAATATAAAGACACAAAAGAAAATACTAAGGAAAATAACAAAAGACTCAAAGATCTAGGGTTGTGACTGCACACAATATTATTATAAAGATTAATTGATTCTCTTATATATGTGTAATAAATCAGTTTGCTAACCTGGAACACGAAATTATGCAAAAGCCTCTGTCGATGGTCAGACGCAAATACCCAGTATAACCTAATTGAACCATATGTCTATGTCAACCAAATTACCTGGATTCATTAAGATCAAGTTCCAATTGAGGCTACCCTCGCCCGACAGGTATATGTCTATCCTGTAAGGAAATCTATTAAAGGGTTATCTATCCTCAAGGAAGATCGTGGGCTATTGAATCTAAGGCTGAAACCTAAAATCCCTATGTCTAGTTCATTTTAAGTTTACCACATCAATCTTATTGGTGATCAGACAACAAGAAGCATTAAGCTTAAGACTCAATAAACAAACTAAAGAATTACCTATAAAAAGAAAATCAATTATTAAGTGTGAATATTGTGTTTCATCACTTCCCTAGAATAAAATAAAATGTTGGGGTTAGAGGATCCACATTTAATATTTTTTATCTAGGAAGCTCACTTATTATAATATATAAATTATTTTATGTTCTGCTTTCTCAAGAATTAATAATGTTAAACATTTAAAACCTGCCATATAGGCGGTAATCCATTTAGTCCAACTACACCAGCCATATAGGCGGTAATTATCTGTCACATAAAGACCAGCCATATAGGCGGTAAAGTAATTTATATTTAGACCGACCATATAGGCGGTAATAAAGTCTGCCATTAATTAATCCGGTTAAATTATAATTTAAATATTATAATTAAGTGATATTTACCTAGATAATTATATTAAAGGTTTCACCTTTTACCCCATTGGAAATTTAACTACAAAACATAAAGTAAATAAATAAAATGTTGTAATAAAAACTAAAAATAAAAATACATAATTTTAAATATTACAATAATTTACAAAACTAGATGCTTCCTATGAAATCAGGGAAAAAATCCCAAGGAAAGCACACCAAATGATGTGCAAATGAGCTCAATTTAGAGGCAATTCCTGGATCTGGCGTCGCGACGCTACAAGCCTTGGCGTCACGACGCCGAGACGCGGTTTCTGTGTACGCGCTTTGACCACGCGGATTTCGCCGGCTCAATCAAATAATGACCCGTGGCACGCGGTGAGAGTGGTGCAATGGGAGGCTGACACGTGGCACGCGGTGATTGGCGGATATTTCAGTCCATTGAGAAGCTGACACGTGGCACGCGGTAAGGATTGGTCCAATGAGAGCTTGACACGTGGCAGAATGTGATTCACCGAATATTCGGTCCAATGAGAAGGCGACACGTAGCACGCTCTAAGTTTGGTCCAATAGGATTGTGACACGTGGCATCCGGCGCATTTTAGCTGATCTTCTGTGATGATTACACATGGCACGGCGCACATTAGTATGACCCGGCGCACGTTAGCAAGATCCGGCGCACGTTAGCAAGTCCAATTTCTCAGATTCTGACATGTGTCCATGGCGCACGTTAGCAGGCTTGCGGCTCACGTTAGACGTCGTGACGCGGGCAGCGCGTCGCGACGCGCGAAATTACAAAATTACCATTTTTGTCATTTTTCTCTATTTTGGCCCTAAATTGCTTCCAATGCTTCCCAAACTTTATTTATCTGTAAAATAACAATAAAACACATCAAAACGTTCACAAAACTCAAGAAACTATACAAAATATTAGGATAAATGAGTGGGAAATAGTGATATAAATACCACTCATCAGGAGCCGAGTTGGACAAGAAAAACAGGCTTCACGATGGGAGAAATATCACTCCCAATCTACGTAGTTGGAGTCAACAAAATGACCACATTTCTGGTCTTGGACAGCCCATCGGCCTACAATCTGATCATGGGCAGACCTTGGATTCACGACATGAGGGCAGTTTCGTCCACCTATCATCAAGTTATAAAATTCCCGACAAAGTGGGGGGTTCGAGAAATTAGAGGTGACAGATTTGCATCAAGAAGCTACTACCAGACGACTTTGAAGGCAAAAGCTGAGTCAGTATAGCAATTACAGGCTGGGCCTCGTGCTCTGGAGCCGACTCTACCAAATCTAGAGAAGCTCGACGAGATCCATATTCACCCATAATTTACAGATCACAAGGCACTGATTGGAGTTGACTTAGATCCCAAATTAAGAGCCGACCCGGTCGAATTCCTAAAGAAGCGACACGACAGTTTTGCATGGTCTCACAAAGATATGACTGGAATCGACCCAAAGCTCATTACTCACGAATTGCATGTGGATCCAGACCACACCCCGGTTAGGCAGAAAAGAAGGAAGTTCGCTCTTGAAAGGAACCAGATCATAGATGAAGAGGTTCATAAGTTGTTGCAAAATGGAGCAGTTAAGGAAGTAAAGTTTCCAGAGTGGCTTGTGAACGTTGTGGTTGTGAAGAAAAAGAATGGAAAGTGGAGAGTCTGCATCGACTTTACGGATCTGAACAAAGCTTGTCCAAAGGATTCGTTCGCACTGCCGCATATTGATTCAATGGTCGACGCTACAGCTGGACATGAGCTATTAAGCTTTATGGATGCGTATTCAGGCTACAACCAGATCCTCATGCATCCTGACGATCAAGAGAAGACAGCCTTTGTCACTAACTGAGGGATTTTCTGCTACAAGGTCATGCCATTCGGCTTAAAAAATGCGGGAGTAACTTACCAACGACTGGTCAATAAGATGTTCGACAGTCAAATTGGGAAAACAATGGAGGTTTACATTGACGACATGCTGGTGAAATCTATTAAATCGGAGCAACACCTAAACCATCTGGAAGAAGCCTTCGACATCATGGACATGTATGGAATGAAGTTGAATCCTACTAAGTGTACACTATGAATGTTTAAAGAAATTGAAGAACAAGAGGAAGTTTTCGAAGAGTACCTTGAAACACTTGAGAGCTCTCCTTACTCTGCTTTCGAATGAAGCAAAATGAAGTACCCAAAGCTATTTTATACACACTACTTAAATTGGCGCCAAAATTCCCGCCAAAAACTCCTCGTGATCCACGCTAGGGTTGCAATTAATGACTGGATAGAGACTTGGGAATAACCCAAGTGTCGAATAAGGAATGGAGTTAAATAGAATTATAGAATTCACCCGTTACATACGACATGTCGAGTGAAATTACTCCTGAACCATCACCTGGTTCAGTCGACCGGGGACATCCCTCTGATGACTCATGTCGAGTCAAATAGAATTATAGAATTCACCCGTTACATACGACATGTCGAGTGAAGTTACTCATGAACCATCGCTTGGTTCAGTCGACCGGGGACATCCCTCTGATGACTCATGTCGAGTCAAATAGAATCATAGAATTCACTCGTTACATACGACGTGTCGAGTGAAATTACTTTTGATCCATCACCTGGTTCAGTCGACCGGGGACATCCCTATGTTGACTCATGTCGAGTCAAATAGAGTTATGGAAATCCTTGTCCGTACGACGTGTCGAGTGAAATTACTCTTGATCCATCACCTGGTTTAGTCGACCGGGGACATCCCCCTGATGACTCATGTTGAGTCAAATAGAATCATGGAATTCACTCATTACATACGACATGTCGAGTGAAATTACTCATGAACCATCACCTGATTCAGTCGACCGGGGACATCCCCCTGTTGACTCATGTCGAGTCAAATAGAGTTATGGAAATCCCTGTCCGTACGACGTACCGAGTGAAATTACTTCTGAACCATCACCTGGTTCAGTCGACCGGGGACATCCCCCTGATGACTCATGTCGAGTCAAATAGAATCATGGAATTCACTCGTTACATACGACATGTCGAGTGAAATTACTCATGATCCATCACCTGGTTCAGTCAACCGGGGACATCCCCCTATTGACTCATGTCGAGTCAAATAGAGTTATGGAAATCTCTGTCCGTATGACGTACCGAGTGAGATTACTCGTAAACCATTATATGGTTCAATCGACACGGGACATTCCCCCATAGGCTCACGTATGAGCCAAATTAAAGATGTGAGCTTCCCTTAGTCTATACGACATGTCGATCGGGATTAACTCTCAAAGCCTTCGACAGGTTCGGTCAAACCAGAGACACCCCCTAGACTCATGTCGAAGCAAAATGAGACATAAATTCTTCCTCCCCCAGTTCATACGACTATGTTGATTAAAGTTATCCCCTGAACTACCTTAAGAACTTATCAACCAGGAATACCCATTGAAGGATTCAAGATAAAAAGAATCGAAGACAAGCTCGCCCAATCCGTACGACGGAACATCACGTGGATTAGCTTTGAACCTCTGCCAGTATCAGTAAAAATAGTTATCCATGTCTTTGATTCATTCGACATGCTCGAAGGTACTCTCCAAGTCTAGGACTACCAGAGTTAGAGAGTATGGGACAAACTGTACGGCCCAAAATTGGGCCCGAGGATAAAATCGACATTTACCCCAGGGCCAACCACCAAACCTGGAGCCCATTAGTGAGTCCAGCCTATAGGCAAAAATATCAGACAAAGAGGCCTCATAGGCCCAAGCCCATCAACATCAAGGGAGCCAACGGACACCAGTTACCAGATCAAGAGAAGAATCAGAATTCATAAACATCATAAAGTCGACAGTTTCAGAAGAAAGACAAACGAATCGTCAGTTGCCAACCATAAATCATCAGAATTAAGTCACCAGTTACAACTACTCCAACGGGCATAAGAAAGACCCCACATCAGGGAACCTATAAAAGAGAGAAGCAAATGAATAGATAGGGCATGAACACACTACACCTATCATCAGATAAAGCATAATACTCCGCCCTCACGGTAATCAATCAGTGGTTGAGGTATCATAAAACCTTAATCCTTTCACCTTCAGCTTATTCATATTTTGGCTAACTTGAGCGTCGGAGTGCCTACGGCTTCCACCACACTGGTGGGCAATAACCTCATATTTCGCTCTACTCTTATTTTATAGGTTCGCTTGTGCCCCTCAACTCATTCTCGATTGTGGACCGAAATCAGCGTCCACATAGACCACTGGTTCACCAGGCTTTGGAACTCATTAGTTTATTCTGCTACTGAAGTTCCACTTATTAACTTCAAATTCACCAAACGCCTCATTATTATGGATTTATTTCGAGATTTTTTAGACTGGTACATGCCTTCCATATTTATCCATATTTCGTAAGTATTTGTATCCTATGTTACGTGGTGGAAGATGATGTGGTCGATCCACTGCCTAATCTGACCGAGAGTTCTATTATTGAATTTATTTCAATCACTCTCTTTCATAGAATTTGATCTCATTTTGTATTTCTTGATCGCATCGTATAGATATTTGCAGTGTAAAAAATCTATCATTCGAGGTCTCCAGAGAGAGTGATCGGTTACCGTTAGCTTAATCATTGCACCAGAATATGAATAATCCATTTTCATTTTAAGTTTAAGATTTAAAATGAAAATAGGATAAAATTATGGATGATTTTCACAAATCATAGGTTATTATTGCATCTCAAACGGTCAAAAATAGTGGATTTAACTCTTCGTTTGTCCAAATCCGACTCATGGGCCGATTAGTTAATTTCCAAAATTTATGAGGCTAAAATATAAATTTCAGAGTTTTTATATGGCTCAATGAAATTTATCAGATATGGTGACGTGTTTGACATGTGTCAGATGATGTGGTAGCTGACTGTACCGGAAATACTGATGTGGCAGTTGATTGTACCGGATAAACTGCGTGTTAGATGACTGTACCAGAATTGATGATGTGGCAGCTAAATGTACCGGAACTGTTGACGTGGCGGTGACATGGTAGTTGACTGTACCGGAATTGCTGACGTGTCTGTTGACTGTGTCTGGACTGCGATGACGTAGCGATGACTGTTCCAGAACTGATGATGTGGCACTGACGTGTCAAATGACTATACCGGAGCTGCTGATGTGGTAACTGACTGTACCGGAACTGCTTTTGTGGCAATGACGTGGTTGACACGTGTGTCTTCGTCAACCTTTGAAGCGCGCGTGGCACGTTATGCTCGTGGAAAGTATTATATCTTGCGCATGCAGCACATGCGAGTTGGTCTGGCCTCCGTTTGATCGTCGAAAAATACCATTGTGCTTGTCTCGACGTGAACAAGCTGATGGTATACTCAAAATTGATTTTTAAGAACTTTCTCGAAACTCAAATTTTCTGAACCGAGTTTCGTTCTTCGATTTTATGACCCCCAATGTATAACTATAGGTCCTGATACCAATTGTTGTGATTCTCTTATCACTGAAGAGTGTTTATGAGGGAAAATCAAATTTGATTACTATAAGAACAAAATTTAGAAGTGTTTTAAACTTTATAAAAAAAAAAAACCTCACTTTTTACATTTTCTAAGTTTTCTTTACATGAATCTTAATATTTGGAATGCTTTGAGCTCTCAAATGAGCTCCATATTTATAGTAAAAGTCTGGCTCAAATTGTCAACAAATAAATAGTTCTCTCCTAAAGTTATTTTGGTCATTTTTGGTAGTTGCACCAAATTTTAAAAATGGTGGCAATGGTGGAGATCAATCTTTGACAATGAAGAATAAAGATTGAGGGTAGTTGGATCCTTCACACTCTTACATCAAGTAGTAAAAAAAGTATCTCAATTGACACTAAACAAGTGATAAATATTGTTTTCGTAGTTGAGTTGATTTTCAAATTTTTAATAGAATTATAATATGTATTCAAGTTTTGAAGAGGTAAATGACTAAAAATATATTTAAACTTGCCACCATATTTTTTGAGAAAAATAAAAGTTGATAAACATTGTCTTGATACTTACTAAATTAATAAAATACATTCTTGATACTTACTAAATTAATAAAATACATTCCATTTATTTACGGTAACTATCTATTCGGATAATTTATTTATTTAAAAAAATACATATATACAGGACCAACATGAGACCTTTCATGTCTTGAGTTGTCATAGTATCCCCCAGTAATAAATTATAATTTAAACCAAACAAAAACCTTTACCTATTAAATAAAGTTGGTTAATAAAATCATTTGATGTTATTATATTAATAAAACTTTATTTAGGATCCATGAAAATCTAAAAAGTTTTATGTTAATTGTCAAAATTTAACACAACCGTTCTCATTTTTTAACTAGCTATAAAAAAGATATTACTGTTAGAAAATATGTGAAAATATGTAGTTTTTTTTTTTTTTTTTATTTTGAAGCATAATTTTAAGTGAGATCCATTTATGGGAATAAAAAGATTATGAGTAATTCGAAATGATATATTGATACGTTTAAAATAATGCTTGAGTGAATGAGAATTTGTCTCACAAAGTGCACCCATTAAGAATGAAAAATAAAGAAAATAAAACTTATCACACATCTAAGAAGTAACTAAGTTTAGAAGGATTTATATATAGTTACTTGATTAATTTTACTGTTTTTGCTGTTGCAAATTTCAGTATTGTATCAGTTACAACTTAGACATATCGCTTAATGAAAAAAATAGAATGACTTAATTAACAAGGCAAAAGTAAAGCATATTAATTTACCAATTATTTATTAATCTTAAGAGAAAATATAAGGGCCAGGGAATATGAAATTATAAGAAACGAATACAAAATTTTTCAAGAGTACAATAAAATATATATGACCATTGAGACCCGCTTTACAACTGTATCCATCAAAATTCAAAACAAACCTCAGTAATGGCTAATCAATAATCAACCAAATAACAAAAACAAAAAGTGTCTTGGCCCTTGAATATTTTTGGAGATGAAATCTCACCCGTCCATCTTCTGACAATCTTTAAACTTGAATACGTAATTTACTCGAAGTAATTATAATCACTCTCTCTCTCTCTTAATATTTTCTTCCAGGTAAGTGTCCGTTTTGTTTTTATATTTTAGATTAAATATTTGTTTAATCTCTATATTTTAAAAAATATCTCAAAATACTCAGATCGTTAGCTGTTATAAATAAATTTATTTTTTCACGATTTTATAATAATTTCATTCGAATATTACTGATAAAAAGTATGAGATATTTTATTTTTATGGTAAAAGTTCAGAAAAATAATTTTTAAATGTAATATAATTAATTAT
>SKCR01007703.1:0-24346 GCA_019454045.1 Zanthoxylum bungeanum | reverse complement strand
AATAATGTACGGTGCATGATTGTGGCTCTTGGGTAGATAAATATGCATGTATTGTAAAATGATGTATGTTGTGGCCCTTGAATAAAATGAAAAATGCGTCGCCTCTCGCGGTATATAGGATGGAAACCCGGACATAAATTTCATAGCCGATTCCGAATGGACGGTAGTATGATCTGCACTCGGGATACAACTCCACGTACCACTTGAGTAAACGACGCATATTTTGTTTTGATGTTTTTGATTTGTTTGTCATTCGTTACTTGAATTCCGCATGTTATTTATTTGATGTGTTCATGAGATGGTATTCAAGCATGATTAGTCATTTATTTTGCGTTGGGAATTCGCATTATGTTAGTTTGTTCTTTATTTTCCGCATTATATAATTGAGGTATGCCATGAGATTATTGTATGATATTGTCGCTATAATGGTTTATTTTATGCATGCGAACTGAGGAGTAAATTATCCTTGGAAATATGTTGTTTAGGCTCGGTTGATTTATTGCACAAATTATATCATCACAAGTGGCATAAGTAAGGGACCATTCCGAACCCAACGGTTTGAGGTCTTCCCTTGCGAGGGGTGAGTGCGGCCTTAAATCTTTGTCCCGGTTCACACCGGGTGGCGACTCCATGTTATTTTGTACTTCCCAACTAGGCCCCCGAGCCTAGAGCATGCGTCGCCCAGGTCCTGTTGTCCACACCAAGTCTCAATTCTTCACAAATTTCACAAACTCCAAAATCTTGATTTTTGTTTATATGGTGATAGAAGAGGATTTCGTCCTCTAGCAAAAGGAATTACAACAGAAGATTCAGAGGGTCATTAATACATGGAAACCAAACAGAACTCAACCTTCAAAGTCAATTTATTAAGAGGAGATGGCAAAGATTAGGAATGATATTGTCAATTTCCATGGTGATTTGGTGCTATTAGTCAATTACAACAATATCAATTACAAAGTGGTAAGATTTGCTCAATAGCTCTAAGGACTTTGAAAGTGATTTACCTGGGTCTTAGATGGAGAATCAATAGTGATGGTGGCTTGTTTTGTGGTTGTTTCTTAAACGGTTTGATGGATGGATTTGTATATTGGTATTGGTGGTTTTGGTGTTGCTGGATCAGTGTAGAGATTGAGATTTATATATATATATATATATATTGGTGGGAGCTGTTTGTTTGAATGAGGGTTGTGATTATTATTATCTCCATATTCTTGCTCAATACATGATTCCAAGAGACTACGATTGGTATCATTGTAGGACACAGGACCTGGGCGACGCCGTTCCTAGGCTCACGGCCTAGTTGGGAGGATTAAATAACATGGAGTCGCCACCCGGTGTGAACCGGGACAAAGATTTAAGGCCGCACTCACCCCTCGCAAGGGAAGACCTCAAACCGTTGGGTTCGGAATGGTCCCTTACTTATGTCACTTGTAATGAAAGGATTTATGTGATAATTTAATCAAGCTTAAGTAACACTTGTTTCCAAGAGTATCATGCTTCTAAATTCTCATATGCAAAAAAAAACTTATGTGCACATTTTCACATATATCTCACATTTAAAATTGCATGCTTAACATATATCAAGATAGCAACGAACATACAACTTTATTTGCATATCTCATTCAGGAAAAAACACAAGCACACATATTAACCATACAAGCACACATGTGGGCACTTTTCCAAGCGGTACGTGGAATTGTAGCCCAAGTACAGACCGCACTACCGTCCATTCGGAATCGGCTACGGAATTTACGTCTGGGTTTCCATCCGATATACCACTAGGAATAATGCTTAAATGTTATCATGACATAAGCATATGAATTGCAATACATTAACACATTTGCATAAGAAAGATCAATCAATAGGCACTTATGCATGGATATAATAAGACAGACTCAGTTCAGTGTGTGCACGTTCGTGTAGCGTTCGTAAACGCGTTCGAACGGAAATGAAACAGAATGCTCACGTTCGAGTAGCGTTCGTAAACGCGTTCGAACGGAAATGAAACAGAATGCTCACGTTCGAGTAGCGTTCGTAAACGCGTTCGAACGGAAATGAAACAGAATGCTCACGTTCGAGTAGCGTTCGTAAACGCGTTCGAACGGAAATGAAACAGAATGCTCACGTTCGAGTAGCGTTCGTAAACGCGTTCGAACGGAAATGAGACCTGATGCATGATAAGGCAAAATTTATGCGCGTTCGAGTTGCGTTCGTGAACGCGTTCGAACGGACACGGACCTGATGCATGAAATAGGATGCAATAAACAGAAAATAAAGGGGCGCGGCGAAGCACTGCCGTAAAGGTGACCTTTTGGGGCTCTTGATCTCTCAAAGAGAGGACCTTTAGACCAACATGCTAAGCCCATGCGCATCACGTCACATGTACAAGACTAGAACCAATCATATCAACCAAGTATGCTCGATTGAACATATCTCACATCCAATCTGAACACACGTCAACCGGCGCGGCAAAGCATCGTGGAAAAGGGACTTTTAGCCCCTCCCCATAGGGGATCTCACATCACACTTACTAAGCCCATGCGCTCGATTGACTTATACATACGAAAATAAAGATAATAATATCAAACTAAGTATGCTCGATTGAACGTATCTTGCGTCCAACCGAACATACATCAACCGGCGCGGCGAAGTAGTGTCACGAAGGTGGCCTTTTCGGCTCTTTGTCTCACAAATGGAGGACCTTTGGACTAACTCACTAAGCCCATGCGCTTGGTTGAATCATACAAAAATAAACAACATATTGAATTCAAGAGAAAACTAAATAAACAAAAAGCAACACAACGAAAGAGAGATGGTGCCGTTTACTCAAGCGGTACGTGGAGTTGTGGCCCGAGTACAGATCATATTACCGTCCATTCGGAATCGGCTATGAAATTTATGTCCGGGTTTCCATCCGATATACCGCGAGAGTTGACACATCTCTCATTCATCTAATACCCACAACATATTACATCTCATAATTCATGCATATTTATATACTCAAAAATCACAACACACATTTCAACATTACAATCATACAAGAAATACTTAATAAATAATGCGGAAAAGGAAAACAAGTGTGAAAGATACCCTCAGGTCTAACCTTTTAAGCCGTCTCTCGGACTCACGTTCCACGAAGATCGGAAGGGGGGTAAAGCTCCGCAACTTTTCTGATCCGCTGGTTCAACGTCCTAGCTCACTGCTTCGCTGCTTTGCTTATTGTTCGAACTCCGTTCTGCTCCTATTCGGCTCCTGTTTTGCTGCTCACTGCACGGGCTACCTGTTTCTCTTTTTTCAAAGAACTATTCCAAGTTGTGTGGGTTCTTAGCGCAATTATATATGATTATTCTTACGATTATCTATATAGTTTTTTAAGTTACTGTTTTTTAAGGATTTGGGCTACTGTTTTAAGGTAATCTAGGAGTTTGTTTAGGCGTGTTTTAGGGTGTGGTTTTGTGGTATTTTCGGTAGTGGAGGGTGGCTGTATAGGTGGCTGTTTCGGCTATGGAGGGTGGTGGCTTGTGGTGGTTTCTTTGTTTTCTTTCTTGTGTATGTGTGAAGTGTTTTCTTTTTTTTTGTTTGCTTAGTCTTGGGTGTGTAGAGAGAGTCTAGAGAGATTTTGAGAGAGTTTGGGTGTGAATTGTGTTGTCTGAAGGATCTGAATGACCTTGGTTAGGGGTTGTTTATATAGAGAATGGCTAGGGTTTACAAGGGAAGGGATCTTGTTTCCAAATTAGGAGAGATGAGAAAGGTATACACAAGATTGAGGGGGGGACAAAATATTTTACTTTAGGAAGTTGTGATATTTAATTTGTGTTGGTTTAGGAATACAAATATTTTATATTGGTAAGTATCTTATTAGATTAGGAAGTCAAATATATGATTGGCTTTAATTGGTTATGATTGATTTTAATTTAGTATGTGATTTGTTTAATTTAGGCATGATTTTAGTTTAAGTTGGTAATTGTTTATTTTAATTGGTAAATGATTTAAATGTTTTATTTTAATGTTTATATTTAATTTAATATTTAATTATTTAATTTGGGATGTGTTTTATGGGCTTTGGGGAGCTAAATGGGCTGGGTGTGAGGCTAGCAGCAAAACCAGAATTACCGACACCGTTCGAACGCTCCCTCGAACGCTACACGAACGCCCGCAATCTGTTTCCCGTTCGAACGAAGTAACGAACGCAGAACTAACGAAGACAGTGAGCTTGTTTATTCTGAATTTCCCCTTCCGATATCCGTTTCCCGCGGCTTCCGTGACTCAAAAGGTAGTTGTCTCTAAATAAGACTCCTCATCGGGTTTCATGTGTAAAAATGCAGTGCCTACAGTCGCCCCCACTTTGATGGGACTTGTGTAATGTGCAACAGTGACAATCCTATCAAAGTTATGCAATGCATTTCTACTTACCTGGCTCGCTAGCTGTCACTTGACTTACCATGTGTTGAGTTGCGTTGATTTGGTGGTGAGGTGCTGCGACCCCTGGTTCATTCCTGAAGTGAGCTGAGGGTCTTGTTCCCATTTTGAGCTGAGGGTCTTGTTCCCTGAATTGTTGAGTGTTGGGTTTTGTTCCCGTGGGTCTTGTTCCCGTGGGTCTTGTTCCCATTTTGAGCTGAGGGTCTTGTTCCCTGAATTGTTGAGTATTGGGTTTTGTTCCCGTGGGTCTTGTTCCCGTGGGTCTTGTTCCCATTTTGAGTTGTTCCCGTGGGTCTTGTTCCCATTTTGAGCTGAGGGTCTTGTTCCCTGAATTGTTGAGTATTGGGTCTTGTTCCCGTGGGTCTTGTTCCCGTGGGTCTTGTTCCCATTTTGAGCTGAGGGTCTTGTTCCCTGAATTGTTGAGTATTGGGTTTTGTTCCCGTGGGTCTTGTTCCCGTGGGTCTTGTTCCCATTTTGAGCTGAGGGTCTTGTTCCCTGAATTGTTGAGTATTGGGTTTTGTTCCCGTGGGTCTTGTTCCCGTGGGTCTTGTTCCCATTTTGAGCTGAGGGTCTTGTTCCCTGAATTGTACTGAATGTGGGCTTTATTCCCGAACTGTTGCGATGATGGTCCATTTCGAACCGTGCTCCATTTTCGGAGTGCCATTTTCGGCAAGTGATGAGATGATGGTCCATTTCGAACCGTTGCTGATAAGAGAGTGGTCCATTTCCGAACCGTGCTTCCATTCTTGGAGTGCCATTCCCGGCTTGTTCATTCTTGAACTGCCCATTCCCGGACCATATCTCCATTCTCGGAGTGCCATTCTCGGCAGAACTGATCTGATGTAATATGGGCCTCGCCCCCAGAATGTCATACCCGACAATGCTGATGCTGATGTAATGTGGGCCTCGACCCTGGGACTCATCCCCAAAACTGATTGCTGAAGTGGGCCTCGGCCCCAACTGCTACTGACATGGGCCTCGCCCCCAGATTGATACTGAATGTGGGCCTCGACCCTGGGATTCATTCCCTGGATTCATTCCAAATTCAGACGACGTGGGCCTCGGCCCTATGATTCATTCCCTTGGGATTCATTCCCGAAACTCTGCTATTGTACTGTTACTGCTTCTGGTTGGCTTGCATTTGACGCTTTCTCTTTTTCTCCTCTGAAACCTGTTATTACAAAACAGAACAAACACAAAAAGGATTGAATATGTTACGTGTATGCATGCATGCATGATTGGGTTTCCTATCCCGTTAGGTTAGGTCTTCTGCCATTCTCTTGGTGACTGCTCGGTTTTCTCTCCCTCGGGTAAAGTATTGCTTCAGTCTTTCCATATTGATCGGCTCGATGGACTCATTCCCTTCTGACAGTCTCATTGCCCCATTTCCTTATTTCTGAATGGCTATCTCATCTTTTCTGTTGAGGATTCCCCGAGTTCTAAATATCGCTGAGTATCATAGTACTAAGTTTTAATGCTTTTCTCAAATATACTCATGTTGCAGAAGAGATAGAGATTCAGGCAAGTAAGCGAAATGAACTTCTTTATTATTGTTGAGAAAAAAGGTCCGAACAAGCAAACAAAATCAATGTCTTTATTAAAAAGCAAGATAAACTTGGAGAAACAGCAGTGCCTCCTTCCTCGGCCTATGGTTCTTCATCATTGTCATCCCTTATCCCAATGAATGAAGCTGAGTGGTTGAGAGCCTGGAGGACAAGGGTTTCGGGTAGGCCAGAGTTGATCATGTAGGTAGGTGGTGGAACAAAGTGGTAGTTTGGTAGAGGGTTTATGTGTGTGTCAGGATGTTCTTTCTCTGGGTCGGGTATTTTGTGAGCATCGATGAGGTTTTGGATTTCATGCCTAAGGCGGGGGCAGTTGTCAGTGTCATGACCTTTTTGTTGGTGGAAGTGGCAATATTGGCTCAGGTCGAAGTAGTGTGGCACAGGGTTTGGGATTGGTCTAGGGTCTAAAGGCTTCAGGAGTCCTTGTCCTTTCAACTTCTCAAGCACCCTTGATATAGGTCTACCAAGATTGGAGAACCGCCTATTTCTGACGGTAGCGACCTCTGCCGTAGTGGGCTTGGTCTCAAAATGCCCCCCAAAAGTTCTTTTATTCTGGCCATAAAACTTTTTGTTTTCAGCCTCCTCTTCTTCAATATCCATAACAGTCTCTCTCAACTGTCGGAAATCCACAATCATGGAGGTCATCCTCCTCAGCTTGCCATAAATTGAGGGTCTAGTACCTTTGATGATCATTTTGATTTGGTCCTTCTCAGAGGGCCGAGTTTGCATTTTCAGGAGCTGGCTTCTCCAGCGGTCTACATACTCTTTGAAGCTCTCCTCCGGCTTCTGCTTAGTGTTCTCCAAATCCCGGAGTGACAAATCAATCTCCAAGTCTGTAACATACTGCTTTAGAAAAGCATCAGCTAGTTCCTTCCAATCTTCCTTAACCTTCTTCTCAAGGCTATGATACCAAACCACAGGTGCCCCCTCGAGTGACATCCCAAACATCTTTTGGACTTGGCGCTGAGACAGGCCAACTGAACTCATAACAGACACATACTGACGGAGATGCACCCTCGGATCTCCATTCCCATTGAACTTAGCCAAAACCGGCATCTTAAACTGCGCTGGCAACTGCTCCTCAAACTTCATTGTCTCATAGTCTAGCAAATCTTCATTCTTACCCCTCATCTTGCGGGTAACGGATTCAACCTGCTCCCTGAGTTTCTGTATCTCGGCCTGAGACCCAATTACTCTGTCTGTTGCATACTCTGCATTATCATCATCAAAAGCGGGTATATCACCCCCCAACCCATTCGGGGGCTCCTCGCGCCTTACATTCTCAGGATCTCCCCCGGCACGGGGCATAGCCATATTAGTCATGGCAGTAGTCAAGGCTTGCAACTGTTCAGTAATCTTGGCGAAGCCATTTTCCAACTGATCTATCCGGGATACCTCAGTATCTGATTCACTCATGTCTGTTCTCGGTATTTTGTGAGTCTTCCCTTTTTTCTAACCCAACGGGAATCTATGATGGCTTTCAGAACACAAGGGTTAACATGATGTATGTATGCATGATGTGCATAAGAAATATATAACATATATTAAATCAAATAAAATTCTCAAACAAATCGGCCTATTATCATTTTAGAAGCTTTTGGGACAACTGTCATAAGAGTGAACCCGTCCCAGTTTAAATGGCCTAACGAGTTCATGTCTTACGGCAAAGAGCCCAACTAGATCCAATTGATAAAATTCCGAACACAATCATAAAATGGCCCATTGTTATTTAGAAACCTTTTGGCCCAATCGTCATAAGATGTGTTCTTGTCCCAGTTTAAATGGCCCAACAAGCCCATATCCCATGATAAATGGTCCAAATGGATCCAAACAACGATGTTCCCAAACACAAGGAAGATGATGCAAACATGACACAATAATTTTTACAAAGTGGCCCATCAACATTTCAGGAGCTTTTGGCCTAATAGTCATAAGGTACAAACTTGCCCCAGTTTAAATGGCCCAGCAAGCCCGCATTTCTGACAATAGTCCAACCGCATCCAAATGAGGATGGTCCACAAGCATATACTCAAGGAAATAATTGCTACTTTGACCATATAAACCAGTCTATGGGTGGATTTGCAAGAGTGTGGACAAAGGCTCTCATTGGCGAAGGATAGCCTACAACTAGGTCTCCCCACTCAAGGGTTCGAGCAACCAAGTGAGCGCACCCTTTTTTATACACTAAGGTACGTGCCCATGAGCTATGGTGTGTGACGGACTGTCAAATGGATTTCCCGTTGTAGATCCCCCAGAGGGAAGGTGGAGCGAGGCTCACTTAAATACCCAAGCCTCTTAGGCTCTTATCGCTTGTTGTCAGGAATAAACAACGAGTCCTCCAAATTAGTCCATCACATAGGCTACAAGTAGGTGGCTATCTAGGTGTCTTCACAGCTTTTCCTTCTAGAAAGGTAGTGAATGAAGGAAGACACCAAACCATTACCTAACCTTAAAATGCCCTTGATTAAACCCTTACTTTATCCATTATAGACACGGTCAATTAAAACATAAATCCAAACATCACAAGTCAATATTTCGGGGCCAATTCTCTATCCCCAGTGGAGTCGCCAGACTGTAGGACACAGGACCTGGGCGACGCCGTTCCTAGGCTCACGGCCTAGTTGGGAAGGATTAAATAACATGGAGTCGCCACCCGGTGTGAACCGGGACAAAGATTTAAGGCCGCACTCACCCCTCGCAAGGGAAGACCTCAAACCGTTGGGTTCGGAATGGTCCCTTACTTATGTCACTTGTAATGAAAGGATTTATGTGATAATTTAATCAAGCTTAAGTAACACTTATTTCCAAGAGTATCATGCTTCTAAATTCTCATATGCAAAATAAAACTTATGTGCACATTTTCACATATATCTCACATTTAAAATTGCATGCTTAACATATATCAAGATAGCAACGAACATACAACTTTATTTGCATATCTCATTCAGGAAAAAACACAAGCACACATATTAACCATACAAGCACACATGTGGGCACTTTTCCAAGCGGTACGTGGAATTGTAGCCCAAGTACAGACCGCACTACCGTCCATTCGGAATCGGCTACGGAATTTACATCTGGGTTTCCATCCGATATACCACAAGGAATAATGCTTAAATGTTATCATGACATAAGCATATGAATTGCATACATTAACACATTTGCATAAGAAAGATCAATCAATAGGCAATTATGCATGGATATAATAAGACAGACTCAGTTCAGTGTGTGCACGTTCGTGTAGCGTTCGTAAACGCGTTCGAACGGAAATGAAACAGAATGCTCACGTTCGAGTAGCGTTCGTAAACGCGTTCGAACGGAAATGAAACAGAATGCTCACGTTCGAGTAGCGTTCGTAAACGCGTTCGAACGGAAATGAAACAGAATGCTCACGTTCGAGTAGCGTTCGTAAACGCGTTCGAACGGAAATGAAACAGAATGCTCACGTTCGAGTAGCGTTCGTAAACGCGTTCGAACGAAAATGAGACCTGATGCATGATAAGGCAAAATTTATGCGCGTTCGAGTTGCGTTCGTGAACGCGTTCGAACGGACACGGACCTGATGCATGAAATAGGATGCAATAAACAGAAAATAAAGGGGCGCGGCGAAGCACTGCCGTAAAGGTGACCTTTTGGGGCTCTTGATCTCTCAAAGAGAGGACCTTTAGACCAACATGCAAAGCCCATGCGCATCATCGTCACATGTACAAGACTAGAACCAATCATATCAACCAAGTATGCTCGATTGAATATCTCACATCTCACATCCAATCTGAACACACGTCAACCGGCGCGGCAAAGCATCGTGGAAATGGACTTTTAGCCCCTCCCTATAGGGGATCTCACATCACACTTACTAAGCCCATGCGCTCGATTGACTTATACATACGAAAATAAAGATAATAATATCAAACTAAGTATGCTCGATTGAACGTATCTTGCGTCCAACCGAACATACATCAACCGGCGCGGCGAAGTAGTGTCACAAAGTGGCCTTTTCGGCTCTTTGTCTCACAAATGGAGGACCTTTGCACTAACTCACTAAGCCCATGCGCTTGGTTGAATCATACAAAAATAAACAACATATTGAATTCAAGAGAAAACTAAATAAACAAAAAGCAACACAACGAAAGAGAGATGGTGCCGTTTACTCAAGCGGTACGTGGAGTTGTGGCCCGAGTACAGATCATATTACCGTCCATTCGGATCGGCTATGAAATTTATGTCCGGGTTTCCATCCGATATACCGCGAGAGTTGACACATCTCTCATTCATCTAATACCCACAACATATTACATCTCATAATTCATGCATATTTATATACTCAAAAATCACAACACACATTTCAACATTACAATCATACAAGAAATACTTAATAAATAATGCGGAAAAGGAAAACAAGTGTGAAAGATACCCTCAGGTCTAACCTTTTAAGCCGTCTCTCAGACTCACGTTCCACGAAGATCGGAAGGGGGGTAAAGCTCCGCAACTTTTCTGATCCGCTGGTTCAACGTCCTAGCTCACTGCTTCGCTGCTTTGCTTATTGTTCGAACTCCGTTCTGCTCCTATTCGGCTCCTGTTTTGCTGCTCACTGCACGGGCTACCTGTTTCTATGTTTTCAAAGAACTATTCCAAGTTGTGTGGGTTCTTAGCGCAATTATATATGATTATTCTTACGATTATCTATATAGTTTTTTAAGTTACTGTTTTTTAAGGATTTGGGCTACTGTTTTAAGGTAATCTAGGAGTTTGTTTAGGCGTGTTTTAGGGTGTGGTTTTTGTGGTAATTTTCGGTAGTGGAGGGTGGCTGTATAGGTGGCTGTTTCGGCTATGGAGGGTGGTGGCTTGTGGTGGTTTCTTTGTTTTCTTTCTTGTGTATGTGTGAAGTGTTTTCTTTTTTTTGTTTGCTTAGTCTTGGGTGTGTAGAGAGAGTCTAGAGAGATTTTGAGAGAGTTTGGGTGTGAATTGTGTTGTGTGAAGGAGAGGAATGACCTTGGTTAGGGGTTGTTTATATAGAGAATGGCTAGGGTTTACAAGGGAAGGGATCTTGTTTCCAAATTAGGAGAGATGAGAAAGGTATACACAAGATTGAGGGGGGACAAAATATTTTACTTTAGGAAGTTGTGATATTTAATTTGTGTTGGTTTAGGAATACAAATATTTTATATTGGTAAGTATCTTATTAGATTAGGAAGTCAAATATATGATTGGCTTTAATTGGTTATGATTGATTTTAATTTAGTATGTGATTTGTTTAATTTAGGCATGATTTTAGTTTAAGTTGGTAATTGTTTATTTTAATTGGTAAATGATTTAAATGTTTTAATTTAATATTTAATTATTTAATTTGGGATGTGTTTTATGGGCTTTGGGGAGCTAAATGGGCTGGGTGTGAGGCTAGCAGCAAAACCAGAATTACCGACACCGTTCGAACGCTCCCTCGAACGCTACACGAACGCCCGCAATCTGTTTCCCGTTCGAACGAAGTAACGAACGCAGCACCAACGAAGACAGTGAGCTTGTTTATTCTGAATTCCCCTTCCGATATCCGTTTCCCGCGGCTTCCGTGACTCAAAAGGTAGTGTCTCCAAATAAGACTCCTCATCGGGTTTCATGTGTAAAAATGCAGTGCCTACAATGATGCATGTATGCATGACATATTGATGTATGATGTACAGAAATAAATAAACTCCTAAAATGTTCATACTAATTGGCCTGTTATCATTTTAAAGTATTCAATCACATCATTGCGCGATGCAACTTGTTCCAGTTTGAAAAGACCTAACATGTTTTACACTTTTGCGAAAACACGACTAAATAACTCTAAATGATAAAAGGCCCAAAACACAAACTGGCCCATTGGCATTTCAGAAATTTCGGCCTAATTGTCAAAAGGACATGAACTTGTCCCGGTTTAAACGACAACGAGTTCATATCTTTTAACAAAGAGTCCAAATAAATCCAAATGACAATAGTCCAAAACATAAACATAGACACAAATGACAACAATCTAAAACACAAGCATAAACACAGTAGTCATGATTAATTAAAACACAAATCACAAACATTACAAGATATCATTTCGGAGCCAATTCTCTATATCCCCAGTGGAGTCGCCAGACTGTAGACAACAGAAACTGGACGACGCTGTTCCGGGCTCACGGCCCGGTCGAGAAGTACGAAATAACATGGAGTCGCCACCCGGTGTGAGCCGGGAAAATGAGATTTAAGGCCGCACTCACCCCTCGCAAGAGAAGACCTCAAACCTTTGGGTTCGGAATGGTCTCTTACTTTATGTCATCTTGTAATGTTTGTGATTTGTACAATATTAATCAAAACTACTTAACATACATGTACAATGATAATTCAACCTAATTCACATTCATAAAAATAAATCTTACATTTAAATTTACATGCTTCGAAAATGAGTTTTCATAACATACACAATACAAAAATAAACATGTGGGCCAGTAACTTGGCCACTATTAATGTAGGACCTCGCATACCCGATTAGACGTATCTGACGTCAACCGAATACACCGCGTCCGTAACAGTAAAGTAACAAAGGGTGCCCTCAGGTCTTACCTTTTAGTCGCTGTCTGGGAGTGCGTTCTGCGGTGCCGGAAGGGGTTATCATTCCACTGTTCTCACTGATGCGCTTTTTCCGCTGTTTTGTCCGGGTTCGCCGTTTTCACTGTTTTGTCCGTTTTCAACGGATCCGTTGTTTCTGCCGTTTTCACTGTTTTCACCCGCGGTTACAGTTTACCGTTTTATCTGTATTCTCACAGTTTCAACTCGCCGTTTTTGCCGTTTCACTCGTTATTTCCGCTTGTCATTTTTTGTATTTTCTTTCCATTTTTACTCGCTGTTTTTAACTCAAATTCTCTCTGTTTTTAAATCCAATTTTTATTCTCTCTCTTGGGTAATTTTTGGGTTATTCCGGGACGATTTCTGGGTTATTTTCTGGGCTGTTCGGCGTGAAGTTGCTGAGTGTTTGGGGGAGTCTTACGTGTGCATGGGGCAGCTGTTACGTGAGGGTTTGGCTGGGTGTAAATGGGCTGAAGTGTAGCTTATTTTGTTGGCTGTTTGCGTGAATTTGATTGTTGTTAAGAGTACAGGTGGCTTGAGCTTGATGGAGGGTTATATGAGGGCTCGTGAGGTGTCGTGAAGAAAGTGTGATGATCTGCTGAAGTTGAATAAAGGGGGGGGCAAGTGACGTTGTTGAAGGTTAAGGCTACGTTGGACTGTTTTGATGGGTACGTGGGCTGTGTGTGGCGTTGTGGGGCTAGATATTAATGTGTATGGCTCGTGAGGGGGCTTCACGTGAGTTTAGCTTTGTGGGCAGTTTTGGTACGTGAAATGGGGCAGTTAATTGCGTGATCTGGTTTGCTGTTTAGCTGAGGGTTACGTGGGGTGGCTGGTTCGTGAGTGAGTAGTGCTGAAGGGCCTGTGAAGACTCTTGGTACGTAGAGGCTATGTGGTCGTGGTGAGGGTTAGGTGAGTGGTGCTCTATTGGAGGCTTCAGGACGTATGGGTGGCTAAGGGTTTTTGGTTCATGTTTGCATGGTGAGAGGAGTGAACTGATGGAGGGGTTTCACGTGGATTGCTTTAGCGTGTGGTGATGGTCTTTGATCACTTGGTCAGTGAGCAGTGGCGAGAGGTTGAGTGAAGTCTTGGTGAAGTATAGCGTTTAAGGGCTGGTTTCAATGGCAGTGGCGTGAGGCCAGGGCAGGTTGTGGCGAGAGAGAAGGCCTTATGGTCCCCCTGTATGTCTCGATGGCTCCTGTTTTTGATGAAGGGCTGCTTTAGCGTGGAGAGGACTCTGTATGTGTCAAAAGGGTCAAGGTGAGCGTGAAGGTTGGCTGAGGGCTGTAACGTGTGATGAGTGTTTGTGGCTTAAGTGAGGGCACGAGCGCCGTGAGCTGTGTCGAAGGCTTGGGGGTGTGTTTGTTGTGGACGTGATCTAGGCTCTGTGTATGGGTTCTGTGAAGGCGTGAAGATAGGGAGATGATGGAGAGCTATATGTGTTGCTTGAAGAGAGTGAAGCTGAGTGTGCTCATGGAGTGTGCATGACTGAGGGAGATGATAGTCTTGGACATGTGAATAGGAGCAGTGTTTGTTACGTGAGTTTGTGGCTGTGAATGGGGTGAGGGGTTGCAGTGGCGTGAACAAGGCTGGTTTTTGGGGTGGATTGTGAGGCTGATGGCGTGAGGGTAATAAGAGGGAAGTTGTGTCTTCACGTGGGCTCTAGGGTTTATTCATGCAGCTTGCGTGAGTGAGCTGAGGGGCTGTGTGGGTTGCGAGTGGACTGCTGAGGTGTGAGGCTGATACGTTGATGCTTGCTAGGGTGAGGTTTGTGTGTATGGAGAGTGGAGCGTGAAGGTTCAGTGAAGGGCTTAGGCGTGAGTGGCTGTGTGAAGGAGTTTGATGAAGGCTATGTGGCTGTGTGTGGATCCACTAGGTCATGGAGCTGCTGTGTGTTTATGGGTATGCTTGTGCGGCTGTGGCGTGAGGCAAGGGCTTTGTTCGTGAGCTGCAGGGGCTGCTGGAAGGGCTTTTTGCGTGAAGTAGGCAGGGTAGTCTGCTGCTGAGAGGGTTGCTGAGTTATGAAGGGTTCACGTGAAACTTTGAGTTTAGAGAGGGCTGAAGCGGTGAGGTGATGGGGGATGATTGAGGCAAAAAACCAAAAGAACTTTCGGTGATTGAAGGGATTTGTTGAATTTGGAGGAAAAATGAGATTTGTTGTTTTGTGAGGAGTTTGGCTTTTGTGTTTGGTTTGGTTTGGTTGATGGAAATAGGCGTGTGGGTAGTTTCTTTGATTTTGGTTTTCTGAAAATTGTTATTATTAAATTGGTTTGTATTTTTTAATTGTTTGATTTTCTTTGAATTTGTTTAATTGGTTGATAATTTTAATGATTTAATTTAATTCAAATTATTTAATTGGTTGGTAGATTTTAATTTTGCATGGAAAGTTAGAGAGAGAGAAAATGTGTGAGAAGAGCGGGATAAAGGTTCCGAGCGAAGGATAATTTTGAAATGGAAAAAGGCGACGACGAACCCGAAGCAAAACGAGCGAATAAAATCCATCAAAAACAAAGTCAATTCTTGACTTTGCCCTTCCGGCGTCCGCTTCCCGCCGGACTCCCGCGACTTAAAAGAGACTGCCTCCGTACGAGGCCCATCATCGGGCTGGTATGTAAAAATACAATGCCCTACAGTTACCCTTTTCATTCAGCCCGCACAGGGGCAGGAACTTCTTCCTCAGATTGTTCAGGGGGCGGGAGAAGCGGCTCGCGTCAGGAGGAGGGACAATGGCTTCAACCTCGACACCAGGGCAGACCTCTACTTCAGGGACGGGAGGAGAAATCTCAAGGCAGTCCTCGCCAGAGGATGGAATATCAGATCGTCCTTCTTGGGAAACTTCAGAAGCTGGGACAACCGAAATCGGATCAGGATCCTATAACCTCCTCGGCAGGTGGAGGGAGCCATTTCTGGAACTCCTCCTCGGAGATATCCCCCTTGCAATAACTGATGGCCGCACGGATGGGGTCCATGTTCAGACTGGCAGCACCATCGGAATCAGCTCAGCACAGTCACCAACCCCTCTAGGCGGATAGCCTCCTTCTCGGCCTCAAGCTCACTCTCCCTCTTCTCAAGCTCGATCTCTCTCTCCTCGAGATCAACCTCCCTATCCTCAAGCTCGGTCTTCTTCTCTCACAGACTATCTCGGGACCGAGCAACCTCCTCGTCCTTGCTCTTCAACTTGGCCTCAGCACTTGCCACCTTCCCTTTCAAAACGCCAATCTCAGATTGGGCGGCCTTCAAATCCTCCCGGGCAGTGTCAGTAAGTTTTCGCTCCAGTGAGGCAGCAGCCTTAAGAGCCTTATTCGTTTTGAAGTTCTCGACGGCAGCCAACTGAAGATTCTCTATCGTCCCCTCCCGGTCAGCCAGTTTTGCCTCCACTTCGGAGAGATGACTTTGAAGCCTCTGGGCCTGACCACCCTCGGACAGCAAAGTCAGAAGAAGACTCTTATTCTTGGCCATGAGGTAGTTGGCCTACACACAAAAAAGGAGAAAGGAGTCAATACATAAAATAAAAAAGAACCAAGACCCAAAAACCGAGAAGGAAAGAGAAAATACCTTCGCCATCTGAGAGCTCATCTCGGCAATCACCGCCTCGGGCGAGATATCCTCATACCTCGAGACCTCCTCAGGAGGAATCACCTCGGCCAATTCATTGAAGGCCGCACTAAATGGGAAGTGGCCTCCCGGATATTTTCCCCCAAGTCGTCCACCCCGAGGACCACAGGGCCCTTCCGTTTTTTGGAGGAGCCTTCAGAGGACTTCCTCCCCCTACGGACATCCTTCTCTTAACCGGAGCAGCTTCTTCCTCCTCCTCTTGGACCACCTCGGTCTCCTCGCCCCAAATTGACGCCTCCTCTTCCTTAGGGGCTTTGGCGGACTGGTAAGAGAGCGGACCCGATGATTGTGCACCAGGAGAAGAGAGACTCCGAACAGCAGGCTGGACATCTCCTTGAGACGCCCGCTCAGCCCCAGCAGTATCAGGCTGTTGCCGGGAAGTTCCAACATCAGTACGGCCGGCTTTCTTCATGGTACCAGCCAACTTCTCAAGAAACTTAGGCCTCTTCGACATGCCTACAAAAAGGGAAAAGAGAGAAGGAGATCAGGGACCGAGCATATAACGAAGATATCAAAACATGATGAAACAAACAAAGAAGACAGAACAAACAGCAAGACATCTACCTATCCGACCCGAGACATCCGTGGGGACAGCCCGAATAAGGCCAGACTCAACAAAAAAGTCGCATCATTTACCAGCTCCCTCCAGTGGGCAGCATATTGACGAGCCCAAGACACCCGCCTCCGAACCTGACGAGAAACCTTGGGAGCATCTCGCCAACAAGCTGGGAGGAACCAGAAAAGTTAGAAACCTAAAGAGACTAAAGAACAGGAACAGAGAAAGAAAAAGGGACATTAGACTCCTAACCTCCAGCCCTGAAAATATCCGGCACCAAGGTCTCCCCTTCATCTGAAAACAGGGACCGTCCCCAATCCCCGGTAGCCCAAAACCAAAGATCTTTGAAGTTCTTATTTGAATCAGGGAGCTTCTGGACGATGTTCGCAGAGCTGTTATAAGCAGAAAGATAATACCAACCATGATGAGCTTTTGGGTTGGCCTTCAGACGATACACCCTCTTCACCTCTTCAAAAGAGGGCTCCCGAGCCCTGCCCGATGCCAAGCTGCGTACAGCCCGGCCAAAATCCTCCAACTATTCAGACTCAGCTGACAAGGGGCGATTTCCATCTCAGCCAACATCCAAGCAAAGTAAGGTTGAATCGGCAGCCGCAGCCCACACTCAAAGAAAACAGGAAGAAGCGCCACCGAGCCCTCGTCAGGTTGGCTAGCACGATCCATAAGATCAGGAACTTCAAGGGCAATATCTATAGGTATGTTATACCGCTGCCGAAGAAGGGCAAGATCGTCCTCGGTTATTTAGAAGGACGGTTCATATCCAGAGCCGACGACCCAAGTTCACCAGGCTCTGGGTCCTTCCGAGGAAACTCTCTGGTGGGGTAGGAATCATTTTCAATCTTGGAAGCAGTAGGGGTAGTGTCAGGTCTTCTACACTAGGTGCCCCTGAGCCCGAGGAGAGCTCTCAGCGGGGGGAGTTGAAATCTTGGCAGGGCCTTTCAGAGGGAGAACTATTGTCAGACATCCCTGACACCCAAAAAAAAAAAAAGAGAGGGAGGAGAATCAGTCTATGAGGAGCTACCTACGGTGTCCATGCTAAACTAGATAGAGAATCTCTAAAAATGCCCTAAAGCAAGACCCAGCAAAACCACAAGTCTCTCCCTAAAGTAAAATAAACAAACAGAGTCACAGCATAAAAAAAAGGAGAAGTCGTTCAGAGAACCTACTTGTTTCTTCTCGGAAAAAACAGGAGGTCGTGTAGTACGGTAATGCCCGCTCCTTATGCTCACAGCAGAGAACGAAGCCCGCGGTTGAAATCCGAGATGCAGATATGAGCAAATCAACCGAGTACTTGCAGAGAGGAAGGAGAAATTGCCGAGAAAAAGATGGAACAGTAGAAGCCTCCCCTTCTTATAGTCGTGACCAGGACGCTGTGTGACCATTGGATCTAAAGGAAGAGCCCGGATGAACGCCAAGTGTCGGCCATAAAAGGGGCCTCCCAAGTTCAAATAGACGGCTGAGATCAGCCCACTGTGAAAACGCCTCTGCACGGTCGATTCGTCCCCTCTTTTGGCGGGAATCCGGCGGATGTTTGACAAGTGTCGAACATTAGAAGAAACCCTAAAGTTGATTCGATAGGCATTTAAGAAGACATGACGGTTGTACGTCTCGAGGAAAGATGATTGGAACGGCAAGAAATTCTTTTTTTGCATCCTGAGATGACTACCAGCGAAGACAAACACAGCACACCCTCTTCATATAGTTCCCGGCACCAACTCACATACTCGTTGGAACCGAGACTAGGGGACAGATGTTGATGGTGTTTTCAGGCGCTACAGCATTTAAGACAGCACGACAAGGACAAAAGGGTAAGTTCGCTGTCTGGTTGAGATCATGAGGCCGACCCGACCAGTTCATATGAAGACCGACCACTTTGGTTCAAATGACCGAGCACTATAGATATCGGCAGGAACGTTCTCAGCATAAAAAGATTGTCATGGCCGACCTCATTAAAGACCGACCAGATGACGGACGTGTTCAAGACAACGCACCCCATTCTTATGGATAAGATAAGGAAGACATCCATACTTTCGCAAGGAGAGAGAGTCAAGAATCCAAAAGGGAATACGGAAGAAGAAGGCAATACCGGATCAGGAAACCCTACAAGAAGAGAAGATTGAGTCCAAATAGGATTTCTTATACAAATAGGAGTCTGATTTCTGTATTATTATTATAATAGAAGGGTAGAGCATGTGTAAAGGATCATCCAAAAATCACTCAACAAGAGTGAGAGATTAGAAGTCATGTAGAGCGCTTTGATTTGTAAAAGTAAGGAAGAGACTCAAGGAGTGTATTTGAGTAAAAAAGCACCACTCTATTCTATTGCCCGTGGACGTAGGTCGGATCCCAAAATCCACGAGAACGCCCCTTAAATATCTTGTCCATGGCGTATTTTCTTGTTTTCCGCTAAATTGCCTTTGGTCCCCCATAACAAACAACAATTCACAGTTGCGGGGAGGATTTCCTTGGGAGTGATATTCCAATATTACCCTGAGACCAAAATCAACCGTCAACATATGTTAATTAACAAAACAACGAATCGAAGAAAATAATTGAATAATTTTATAGTTATTTAATTTTAAAACAAATCTAATTATTTCTTGTTATTTTATAATTATATCTGTTACCTGATTTAAATTTTTTATTTTATGTTTAGTGATGATTAATTTTATGAAATATTTATAATTTTTTGCTTTGGTTACCTTATCTGATTTGTACTTTTTTACATGATAATTATATCTTATGAAAAAACTTTATTGATATAGTTGTAACGATTAAAAAGTTACAGCGATAAACAACCTTTAAGTAATTATCTGATTCAGACGATAAATTATTATTAATTTTTATGCTTCTTATTACTATTAAAAAATTAAAAAAAATGTACTGCATGCCCAGCACCCCCCTGAACCGGACCGATTACATTACAATAATTATAATTTTTAATTAAAAATCTGGTACATTTACTTTTTTTTTAAATAAAATAATTATAAATAATTTTTTTTATAATCATTACCGAACCGCTCTGCCCAACCCTAGGCATTAAAATTGAAATTCAGATGATACTATACTAAAAATAAGTATCACTTGAATGTGAAATATTTGAAGTTATATATCAATTTCGAATTACATGATCTACACTTTCAAATTCAAGTTGTGTTTCAATTTCCATAATCCAAATTTCAATTTTATAATCACAAAAATCCCAGTGACAGAATTACTTTTTCTTTGACTCACCAAAAAGTGTTTAATAATGAACACACTTCCAAATCTAAAGTAGGAATCTCCAGTTTCATTTACCACAAACAATGCCCCTTTTTAATCCCCTTTTCAGGTTTGTTTCTTAAAGCTCTCTCAAGCATACAGGACTAGAAATAAAATACAGCCAAATCCAGCATCGATAGATACTTTGTTTTTTATTTCCCTTTTTTTTTTTTTTTTTTTTTTTTTATCCAACTAGTACTAGAAAGATGAAACCACCAAATCCACAATTTTGGCAAACATATAGGCAACTTCTTTTCCTTTTTAAAGGGAAAAAATTGAAAAAGACAAATCACTTCTGCAATATGTACAATAAGGCACAAGAAAATATGATCAACTTCACTGTTGAAGTTTCCCCGGAATTTGGATGCCTATTGTTGCTTGAAAGACCATTTTCAAGCTTCGGATTCCTGAGATTACCATGGAAGTTTTAACGATTCGATGGACTTTCTACATGTTTGTTTCCTGACACTTTGGTGATCTGATTGCTCTCGGTGGTTGGAGAGCCGTTCCCCCCAGAATCTGCGATATCACCATCTGATGTGCAATGCTCCTCCGGAACAGAGTCCATACCATGGCTGTCAAGGGTTCTGGGTGAAAACTCACGTCCCATCAATAAATAATTATATGAATGTGTATCAAAAGATTCAATGCATAATGAGACTGAACAGCTGAACTAAACAGGGTTGCATGATGCGCTTCTCTCAGGCAATTCCCGCAAGATATTCGACAAACGGGACATGTGGAATGCTGTTGCAGCCATAGGTCTATACAGGTCACATGGAAGGAGTGACCGCAGTAGGGAAGAATGCGCAATGTATCTTCACCATGGTATTCCGCAAGGCAAATTGTGCATCTGCATACAAACAATTCAAATTTGTTTTAGCAGATATCAAGGAAAAGATATATAACAGTTTTATATAAGAAATTAGAAATGTAACTCCAATGAAAGTGCTACTACTACATATATGCTGCTATAGATGTTCTATTCATATGAGAGTTTTCAATATCTATAGTTTTATAGTTTATACATCCCTGTGTAGCATGATCTTATAAAGCTAAAAAACTGTGAAGGGACTGCAAAGAAATACGAGAAAAAAGGAACAGAAAAAGGTGACTTCAGAACACCATCAGACAGTGTTAAAGTTAACCCAACTAAAGACTGTCCGATTCAGAGCAAAAATGCACGTCAAGCAAATTGATTCAAATGCAGTATAATGCCAATGTCGCATTGGACACAAAAGATCCCTTAAAAAATCTGTTCATCATGCAGCTTTGATGCATGACTATGTAAGCAAGGACATGCAAACTACTATCATAAGTTGTCTAGAACAGAACCTTGAGGCAACTTAAAGAGAAATGTGATTCATCTAGTTCAGTTTAAAAGATGAGTATTTTTTTCACCTCGATAAGTTTCAGAATCAAAACTAAAGTCATGTCAACACCTCAATTGTTTTTATTGACAGCGGGAAGACTATATAGCTCATCAGTACAGCCATATATACATGTAATACATATTTTGTACAGCAGATCCTCATGATTATAGTGGTACAAAGAAATTTAGGAACCCTATCTATTCATAAGTGAACTTTTTTTTTTTGGAAACGTGGTGGAAACCCGCTACCAAAACCACCCGACCCGGGCTTAAGCGGAGCAGGTAAAAACCCTGGCTGCCCCAGGCCCTTACAAAAGTGCACCCCCTGGATTCGAACCTAGAACTCGAGCCACCAAATCCTAAGCCTTATACCACCAAGCCACACCCCTACTAAAAAATAACTGAACTAATTTCTCTTGAGTAGAAGGTATGGGTCTTCAAAAGCTTGGCGAATAGAGGGACTCCATTTCATGACATTTTTTATAATCTTCAATCATGTTCAACTACAATGGGTAATCAACAGGTCCATCGTAATCAAAACTAAAATATTAAAGGTTACTCTGAATAGAGAAATTGGTCCAAAGACGAGAAATCTATTACTCACAGTGTATTGCAAGGCATAACATTAACTTCCATTGCCAAAACCTTAATGATGCAATAATAGCCTTGAGGCAAATTAAAGAGAACTGTGATTCATCTAGTTCAGTTTAAAAGAAGAGATTTTTTTACCCTGATAAGTTTCAGAACTAAAGTCATGTCAAACAACTCAATTGTTTTTCTTGGCTGAGGGAAGACTATAATATATAGCTCACCAGCACAGCGACCCCCCCCCCCCCCCCACACCACACACAGAGATGTGTATACATACACACACACGTGTAATATACGTTTTGTACAGCAGATCCTCGTGATCACAGTGGTATAAAATAAATTTAGGAACCCTATCTGTTTCATAAAGTGAACTTACTAAAACACAAATGAACTAATTTATCTGAGTAGAAGGTATGGGTCTTTAAAAGCTTGACGAATTGAGGAAGCATTCCATTTCATGACATTTTTAAAATCTTCAATCATGTTCAACTACATTGGGTAATCAACAGGTTTAAAGTCACTCTGAATAGAGAAATTAGTCCAAATATGAGAAATCTATTACTCGTAGTGTATTGCAAGGAATAACATTAACTTCCATTGCCAATAGATTCGTCCTGTAAAAGAAAACTAGACTAACCAATGAACCATTGGAAGCCCATAGAAGGACGGCTAAAGGATCACCTCTAAAGTTGCAGTAAGTAGATTATACAACAATGTTGATGAACAATATTGAACATCATAAGTCAAAACTGGGAACACTACTCGAAATCTGCAATTCAGGTTTTGCACAAAAATTTTGACCAACTTTCCAATTGTTTGCATCTCTAACAACCAATTTTCCGGGTTTCTATGTGATGAAAAGTATGAATCAGCAAATCTCGGGTAAATAACAGCACTACATTAAGTAACGTTGTCTTCGACGATTTTCATATTAGCCAAACCAAAAGAAAAACGCCAGCATCTAAGCTAAAAAACCAGTATTTGCAGACTCAGACACTAGTATGACCCGCATGCCAAAAGCAAAATTTCTCACCAGCCAGAATACATCCAGTGATTTTTGCATATTGAAATTTAAAGTGTATAGAAGGAGCATTTTAATAAATCCAACCAGATTTGAGCAGCGAAATTAACAAAACGAGCTTTTAGGGATTCTTACACGCACAACGAGCTTTCTAGTGGTGTACAAGCTAATAACTACCAGAGAATGATACATTTGCCAATGCAGATCATCCAAACTTAACTAAAAAACAAGCCTTGGAAAGAAAATGCTAATAGCAGATAAATTTAATACTGTAAATCCTAAAACTAAATGCTGGAACCAGATGTTCATCACAGAGAGAATTAAAAGAGGAACATACTGAGTATCTTCTGCAGCGGCGAAGTACTCATAACTGTACTTCTTGGTTGGAAAATTAGCTACAACTACAGGCTCAACACCATGTAACCCTCTTTCCAGCTGTACCAGAACAAAATAAAACAGCAATGGCCATACAGGAAAGATTAATCCCAAAATAGAAAAGGCCAAAACAACAACAACATCAAATCATTTGTGAATAGAAAATAAAGCAAAAGACCAACAACCAGAGATACATTCATATATAAATTTAGTGGGTATTCAAAGAAAACATAAATGTTCAAAAAAAAGTTGACCATTTTTCAAACTGAATGAGCAAATACTTTCAGAAAATAAAAAATCCCATTTCAAGCAATGAATAACAAATGATTATAAACAGATGTATATATATAGCAAAGAAAATGCTTACAAGGCTGAGATCAGATCTAGAGGTAATAGGAACCGGTCTTCTTGATGCGTTCAAGTGAAGTCGAGCGCAGATAAGCCGCGTACACACAAAAACTATAAACATGATGCTTACAGAGAATCCTATCACCGTCATCACCAAATTCATCTCTGAATAAATCATTTTAAAAAAAAAAAATTCGTTTACACCAAAAAAGTACTTAATTCTCCAAATTCAATCAAACCCAGAATTCAAATTCTCATATTCTTTAGTTTTATTACTACCATAATACCATTTTCTAATCTTTGTAAGCTCATTTTAACAAAAGACAGACACCAAACAAAAAAAAAAAAAATAGAGATTGAAACTTTGAATGAAATATTAGAATTTTATAATTTACTGTGAGAGTGTACGAGAATAGGTAGCATTTTTATTATGGATGAGCAAAAGGGTTGAAAGATTTGTTAAGATTGAGCAGCGCCATGGACTGAAAGTTTTGTGCAGTGATTTAAGGGCACAAGATCTAATCTAAATACAAGTGGAAATTTGGACCAAACTTTCATCCATTTTTTTTTTTTAAAAAAATTATTTTTGTTAAAAAAAACAATAAAATAAAATTCTCATTAGA
>SKCR01007702.1:0-24457 GCA_019454045.1 Zanthoxylum bungeanum | reverse complement strand
AAATTATAGTAAACAATCAAAAGCAAATAAAGTGTCAATAAATAAATAGTAAAAATGAGGGTTGATCACGCATATATGAATATTTCTCGAGTGGTACGTGGAGTTGTATCCCAAGTACAGACCGCACTACCGTCCATTCGGATTCAGCTACTGAATTTACGTTTGGGTTTCCATCCGATATATCACAAGGGATAACATATAAAATCATTAATGCAATGTGAGCGGACATAAAAAATAAAGGCAAAATAATAAAATAACGATAAATGGATAAAAAGATAAATAACAAAATAAAGGCGAAATAATAAAATAACCACAAAATAAATAAATAGATAAAAAATGACAAATAACGAAATGCTAAAGAAAGAAAATGTGACCAGAAATTTGGCCGTCTTTGATGTAGGACTTCGCATATCGGGCTGGACATATTTCACGTCCAGCCAGGCAGGCAACGTCCGAAACTATAGAAAAAAATGTGGTAAGGGTCCATCAGATCTTACCTTTTAAGTTGTTTTCTCAGAAGCGCGTTAAGTCATCACCGGAAGGATTGCTGGTTCGCTGTTTTTGGTTGCTGGTTCGATGTTTCTGCTCATTGTTTGGTTGCTGTTTTGCTGATTCGCTATTTATTGTTTCACGATTTTTGCTTGTTGTTTGGTTCACGGTTTTCACTATTTTTTGGCTGTTGATTTTAGTTTTTTTTTGCTGTTTTTTTTCTGTTTGCTGGTTTCGGTCTTGGTGGTTGGCTTGGTTATTTTTGGTTTCAGTGATGCTGATTTTTGTGGGCTGTTTCTCGGTGATTTGGTGGTTGATTTTTCTGGTGGTGGCTAGTTGTTTTCAGTCTTTTTGGTTGATTGTTTTGCGGGTTTCAGGTGGTTTTCGGTGATGGTTTGTTTTGGGTTTCGGTCTTTGGTTGTTTTGGCGGCTTGGTGTTTTGGTGATTTGGTGCTGTTCTGGTGGCTTGGTGTTTTGGTGATTTGGTGTTGTTTTGGTGGCTTGGTGTTTCGGTGATGCTGTCTTTGGTTGTGCTTTGTTTTTTCACGATTTCAGGGTTATTTTTATTTCGGTGTTGTGGCTTCTTTGTTTGTTGTTTCGGTGGTCTTCAGGGTTTTTTTTCTGTTGTTGGTTGCCGTCCAAGGAGAGAAAAGAAGAGCTTCTAGGGTTTTTTGTTTGTTGGTTGCCGTCCAAGCCCCATTTTTTGATGATTTGGTCCCTTTTATAATGTCTTGAAAGGATCTCCAAATAGGGAAATAAATCGCATTTATTTGGGGGATATATTCTCAAATTATTTTGGAAATAAAATCCTATAAATTTGGTGATGAGGATATCTCAAATCTTGTTAAATTGGAAAGTGTTGATGAGGGGATTTTTTGCATGTGGATTGCATAGGATTTTGGGCGTGTGGATGGATTGCATGGGTTCATGGGCCGATTGTGTGGGTTGTAGGGTAATGGGCCGGTTGCAGGTGTTTGGGGATTGTCTGGGGCTAAGGTTTGAAACAGCAGCTGAGCGAATCCGAAGCTGGCTAGTGAGTCCAAATCCAATGAGGGGCTAATTTTGGAGGCTTTCATTCCTTCCGGTATTCGTTTTTCGCAACTTTCGTAACATTTCAGGTAGTGCCTCCATACGAGGCTCATCATCGAGCTCATGCAAAAATACAGTGCCTACAGTCTCCCCCACTTTGATGGGGCTTGTGTAGTGTGTGACAGTGACAACCCTATCAAAGTCATGCATGCATTTTTACTTACCTGGTTTGTTAGCCGTTGCCGAACTTACATGTTGTTTCGCTACATTTGTGAGATGCTTTGATCTATGGGTTCATTCCCGAACTAAGTTGAGTTGATGGTGAGGTGCTTCAACCCCTGGGCTTCATTCCCGAACCATGCTGGGTGTGAGATGCTTCGATCTATGAGGTGCTTCGACCCATGGGCTTTATTCCCGAACCATGCTGGGTGTGAGATGCTTGGATCTCTGAGGCGCTTCGACATTTGGGCTTCATTCCCGAACTGAGTTGAGTTGATGGCAAGGTGCTTCGACCCTAGGCTTCATTCCCGAACCATGCTGGCTGTGAGATTCTTCGATCTCTGAGGTGCTTCGACCTCTGGGCTTCATTCTCGAACTGATTTGAGTTGATGGCGAGGTGCTTCGACCCCTGGGCTTCATTCCCGAACCATGCTGGGTGTGAGATTCTTCGATCTCTGAGGCGCTTCGACCTCTGGGCTTCATTCCCGAACTGAGTTGAGCTGATGGCGAGGTGCTTCAACCCATAGGCTTCATTTCTGAACCATGTCAGGTGTGAGATGCTTCGATCTCTGAGGAACTTCGACCTTTGGGCTTCATTCCCGAAGTGAGTTGTGAGGTGCTTCGACCCCTAGGCTTCATTCCCGAACTATGTTGGGTGTGAGATGTTTCGATCTCTGGGATTCATTCCCAAACTAAGTTGAGTTGATGGAGATGTGCTTCGACCCCTGGGCTTCATTCCCGAACCATGATGGGTGTGAGATGCTTCGATCTCTGGGATTTATTCCTGAACTGAGTTGAGTTTATGGCTAGGTGCTTCGACCCCTGGGCTTCATGACCGGCGTAAACACACACGTATAATGCAAGCGCACGTATCGTTCAAGTAGTATAAAAATATCGATCCCACGAGGACTTAATTCCTACTGTTGATATTAATTATTGAATCTATTTATTTACAGGTATCTAATTATAGGGAGAAGGGAATTGATTGCTTTGGTTGGTTGAATGTGGAATTTCTTAATAAAAATAAAATAAACAAAAGAAAATACTAAGGAAAATAAATAAAAAGACTCAAAAGATCTAGGGTCGTGACTCCACATAATATTGTTAAAAAGATGAATTAACTCTCTTATTTATGTGTAATAAATTAATTTGCTAACCTGGAACACGATGATATGCAAAAGTCTCTTCCGATGGTCAGACGCAAATACCCAGTATAATCCAATTGAACCATATTCCTATGTCAACCACATTATATGGATTCATTAAGACCAAGTTCCAATTATGGCTACCCCCGCCCGACAGGTATATGTCTATCCTGTAAGGAAATCTATTAAAGGGTTATCTATCCTCAAGGAAGATCGTGGGCTATTGAATCTAAGGCTGAAACCTAAAATCCCTATGTCTAGTTCATTTTAAGTTCACCATATCAATCTTATTGGTGATCAGACAACAAGAAGCATTAAGCTTAAGACTCAATAAACAAACTAAAGAATTACCCATAAAAAGAAAATCAATTATTAAGTGTGGATATTGTGTTTCATCACTTCCCTAGAATAAAATAAAATGCTGGGGTTAGAGGATCCACAATTAATATTTCTTATCTAGGAATCTCACTTATTATAATATATAAATTATTTTATATTCTGCTTTCTCAGGAATTAATAATATTAAACATTTAAAACCAGCCATATAGGCGGTAATCCATTTAGTCCAATTACACCAGCCATATAGGCGGTAATTATCTGTCACATAAAGACCAGCCATATAGGCGATAAGGTAATTTATATTTAAACCAGCCATATAGGCGGTAATAAAGTCTGACATTAATTAATCCGGTTAAATTATAATTTAAATATTATAATTAAGTGAGATTTACCTAAATAATTATATTAAAGGTTTCACCTTTTACCCCAGCGGTAAATTAACTACTAAACATTAAAGAAAGGTAGAAGAAGAGAACTACTATTACTGAAAATTAAAAGACATAAATTAAAAATATTATTTATATATACAAAAATAGATGCTTCCTATAAAATCAAAGAGAATTCTCCAAGGAAAGCATGAAGAAAAAATGAATCTGGCGGCCTCCTTTTATAGGCGGATTTTGGGCCAGCGTCGCGACGCTGTAAATGCACTAGAGTCGCGACGCAGGGTGCAGTTCACGCGGAGTCCACGCGGGTTGACCACGTGGCTTGTCGGCAGCAATAATTGAGCCACGTGTCACGCTGTGGTCGGCTGGCGTTGTGGTCGAATAACAGGTCGACACGTGGCAGGCGCTGATAAGTGGGAATTTCGGTCCAATAGCGGCTTGACACGTGGCAGCACCTGATTCGTCAATAATTCGGTCTAATGGTGAGATGACACGTGGTAGCGCTTGGTTTGGTCCAATGAGATGTTAACACGTGGCGGCCGGCGTATGTTAGCAGAACCGTTGTGATGGTGACACGTGGCACGGCGCACGTTAGCATGATCGGCGCACGTTAGCAAATTTTGACCAATCAGATTTTAACACGTGTCACACGGCGCAAGATAGCAGATCAGACGCATGATTGGCGTCGCGACGCGCTGGGCTTCAGCGTCGCGACGCCGAAATTACGAAAATGCCCTTTTGTCCAATTTTGTCCATTTTGCCCTCAAATTGTCTTCAATGCTTTCCAAACTTTATTTATCTGCAAAATAACACAAAATACATCAAAACGTTCACAAAACTCGAGAAACTATACGAAATATTAGGTCAAATGAGTGGGAAAAAGTGATATAAATACCACTCATCACTTCATTCCCGAACCATGCTGGGTGTGAGATGCTTCGATCTCTGGTGTTCATTCCTGAACCATTCCTAGTATGAGATGTTTCGATCCTTGGGATTTCTTCCCGAACTAAGTTGAGTTGATGGCGAGGTGCTTCGACCCTTAGGATTTCTTCCCGAACTGAGTTGAGTTGATGGTGAGGTGCTTCGACCCCTGGGATTTCTTCCCGAACTATGCTGGGTGTGAGATGCTTCGATATCTAGGATTTCTTCCCGAACTGAGTTGAGTTGATGGTGAGGTGCTTCGACCATTGGGCTTTATTCCCAAACCATGCTGGGTGTGAGATGCTTCGATCTCTGATGCGCTTCGACCTCTGGGCCCCTGGGCTTCATTCCTGAACCATGTCAAGTGTGAGATGCTTCGATCTCTGGGATTATTCCCGAACTGACGGTAAGGTGCTTCGACCCCTGGGCTTCATTCCCGAACCGTGCTGGGTGTGAGATGCTTCGATCTCTGAGGCGCTTCGACCTCTGTGGGTGACGGCATTTTGGTCCATCCGTGTGACTCTTCGATCCACTGGGGAGTTTTTTTCTATGATGATGAGGTGTTTCGACCTCTGGGATTTATTCCCAAACTGTTGATAATGTGGGCCTCGACCTTGAGATTCATTCTCGAATCTGCTGATAATGTGGGCCTTGACCCTGATCCGTCCTCCTGCTCGAGGCTCTTCGCTAGTCCTCATTCCTGAGGTTGTTCTCCATTCCTATAGTTGCTCGTCCTCGTCGTTTTTTCTTTTTCTTCAAAGGCTGCGAATACAAAACAAATATCATGTGTATCCGATGTGTATGTGTGTATGCATGGATGCATTCCCTATTCCGATGGGTTTTCTTTGTCATATTGGCTTGATGTTATCCTTGATTAGGCCTTCCTTGCGCTCTTTGGTGCCCTTTGCATATAGAAGTCTTTGGTCGTCCCTTTGGCCTGCTTACAGTTTCCTCATGTCAATTCTACTCTAGTGATTGCTCAGTTCTCTTTACTCTCATGGCTTAAGATCCCGTTATGTCCCTTATTCGTGGGGGTGGTAGACTAGTCATCCTCAGACCTGGCTCAGTTTTCTACTCTTCGCTACCTGCATCGGGTCAAAGTGGATTACACCTTTTTGAAAGCAGCCTCATCCTTTTGGGATACTGAAAATCATGTCTTTCGATTCCCATATTTTGAAATATGCCCTCTCCCCGAGGAGTTTGCTGCCATTCTCGGGTACTGAAAATCATGTCTTTCGATTCCCGAAGCCTTCCTTTATTGTCTTGAGGATGCGGGAAAGGTACTGCCTTGTGCTTCGTCCGTTCTATCTTTTGCCTAAGCTGTCTGTTCGGATTTTCAACTTAGCGGATTACTCTATCTTGCCTGAGTCGCCATTTCAGGTTTTCAACTCATCGAACTAAAAACTTTTCCTTTTTTTTTTTAGATCTGATTCGTCATTCTCGAGTCTCTTTGGTCTTCCTCATTCCTGAGGTTCCTCTCCATTCTTGGAGTTCTTCTCCTAGATCTCATGATCTTGGTTCAGCATCTAAGAAACAAAAGATGTGATTTGTAATCACTTGACTCTATTCTTTCCCGGTTAGCTGGGATTTATGCAATCTATGAACATCTTGAACATTTCTTTCAATAAAGGCGTTTGCATTACTTCTTAGTACATACGTAGGAAATAAACTGCATTGCAAGGGTACCTCTTTCGCTAACTGTTCCTCACAGATTTTACAATTAGCCATTTTTCTTGCTCACTCATGCTCTATATTTTGCTTGTGCTGTCCTTTGCGGATTTTCAACCCAAAGAGACTTTCTCTATTTTTTTTGTTTTTTTTTTGTTTTTTTTATGCAAAGTACTGTTTCAGCCTGTCCACATTGATGGGCTCGGTGAACTCGTTCCCTTCGAAATCTGACAGTCTCACTGCCCCATTCCCCACCACCTTTTTTACTAGGTGGGGCCATTTCCAATTGGGCCTAAACTTTCCCCTTGGGTCCATTATCAGTGGCTTCGACTGCTTGAGCACTAGATCACCTTCTCTGATCTTGGTGGGACACACCTTCTTGTTGAACGCCCTGGCCAACCTTTTCTGGTATAATTGTATGTGATGCAAGGCTGTAGGCACTGAATTTTTACATATAAGTCCCGATGATTAGTCTCACATAGAGACACTACCTCTTTAATTGTGGAAGCCGCGAGAAATGGACGTCGGAAGGGAAGAGTCAAGAATTGACATTTCAGTTGGATTTAATTCGCTGGATTAGCTTCGGGTTCGCTTATTGGACCTCTATTTTAAAACACATCCTTAGCCCAAACCCCCGCAAGACACACACCAAGCCCACACACCACTAAACCACACACCAAGCCCACCAAAAGAAACCAAACTCACGCCCAAATGGACCTAACCCCACGCCCATCACCCTTCCAAAATAACAAAATCACATATTTAACACATGTTAAAATCAAGACAAATCACATTCCTTAATTAAAAGATACAAATCAAATCCCATCAAAAGCTTACCTAATCCACTTAAATTGCATTCCCTAATTAAAAGATACAAATCAAATCATATCCCTAATCAAAAGAGAAGAAATCAAATCAAATTAAAATACATCCTTAATTAAAAGATATTTCCCATAATGCACAAATTATTTCCCTATTCGCATAAGGATCACCCCCTCTTTGCCTATAAAAACAAGTCTACACCCCACCTTTCTAACCCTAGCTCATTCTCACGAAACACAAAGAAAATAACCTAGCTCACTCACGCCAATAGCCTCCCAAGTTCTCTCCCCATTGCCGTGAAACCCTAAAGCAAACTCTCAACCTCACGTACCAAAACCTCTCACAAACTGCCCCTTCACAATCAACGCAAAACACTCACGTCTGCCTCACAACAACACGTAAGCCACCCGACCCTTAACCCATCAACAAAAGCCTCATGTTACTGCCTCGCCACAGCCCTTCGCTCAAACACATCCCCACACATAGCCCTTCAATACCTTCAACGTATAAGCCCCCAACACATCCCCACACACAGCCTTCAATTCCTTCAAACGCACAGTCCTCACACCTCACCGATTCAAAGCAAATAAGCCCCTTTAACCGTCAGCAATTCAAGCAAATAAGCCCATCCATTCATGCATAAACTACCAAAAAACCACCATTCTTTGCCGTAACAAAGACCCTGAAAACATACCCAAAAATACCCATCCATTCACGCATAAACTACCCAAAAACCACCCTGCACTGCACCCTAAAATACCCCAAATCACTCCCTAAACTGTCCCAAAACTGCACCTTAAAATACCCCAAAACAGTCCCACTAAACCGCAAAACAGTAAACCTAATTCGTGATCAGAAAATACAGCGAAACGGAGTAAAAAAAATAGTAGCCCAAACAGCGAAACAGTGAGGAAAAACCTTTAACCAGTGAACCGGAGGAGTTACGGAGCAGCAACCATTCCGACGGCCGTGTAACGCACTTCCGAAAGACGAATTAAGAGGTTAGACCTGAGGGCACCCCTTTTATTTATTATCCTCTATTTTTATTTATTTTAGTACTTTATTTCATGTGAGTATTGTGGATTGGTGCATGATGTGATTTCCGAATGAAAGGAATATGTGTTCTCTCTTGCGGTATATCGGATGGAAACCCGGACGTAAATTTCGTAGCCGAATCCGAATGGACGGTAGTGCAGTTTGTAATCGGTATACAATGCCACGTATCACTTGAGAGACACACGTATTTCATTTCATCCAATCTTGTATTTGAGCATGATGTAGTTAGTAGATTATTCATTTATTTAGCATGATTTAATCTAGTAGGTTATTTATTTATCTAAGCATGATTTAGTCTAGAATATTGTTTATTTTTAAGTATGACTATATTATCTCTCTATGCATGATTTAATACTTTGATTTTGCATTTGGAATTTAGTTTACGTTTTGTTTGAGTAGTTATTTATTTGTTCTTTGCGTTTGATGATTCGACATGATCGTTGTGTGATATTATATGCTCACCGTTATAATGACTTATTTTTAAAACATGCGAAATTAGTCATTGGATTTATTTTAATGAATGCGGACTAGATCTAAGTTACCTTTGAGCATACATGTTGAGTAGATTTGATTAGTTTATTGCACAAATCATATCATTACAAGTGACATAAGTAAGGGACCATTCTGAACCCAACGGTTTGAGGTCTTCCCTTGCGAGGGGTGAGTGCGGCCTTAAATCACATTTTCCCGGTTCACATCGGGTGGCGACTCCATGTTATTTCTCTGGTTTAGTTCCCTCGCGGGCTATTCTGTACTCCCAACTAGGCCGCGAGCCTAGAACAGCGTCATCAATTCTGTGTCCTACAGTCTGGCGACTCCACTGGGGACAGAGAATCGGCCCCGAAATCATGTCTTGTGATGTTTATGATTTGTGCTTTAGTTGACCGTGTTTACCGTGGGTTGAAAGGGGGTTTAATCCAAGGCACTATTAAGGCTAGGTAATGGTTTGGTATCTTCATTCATTCACTACCTTTCGATAAGGAAAATATGTGAAGGCACCTAGATAATCATTCACTCGAAGCCTATTGTGATGGACTAATCTGGAGGACTCGTTGTTTATTCCTGTCACCAAGCGATAAGAGCCTAAGAGGCTTGAGTTTTTAAGAGAGTTCGCTCCGCCCTCCCTCTGGGGAATCTACAATGAGAAATCCATTTGACAGTCAGTCACGCACCATAACGCGTTGGCACGTACCATAAGGTATAAAAAAAGGAGCGCTCACTTGGTCGCTTGAACCCTTGAGTGGGGAGTCCTAGTTGTGGGCAATCCTTCGTCAGCGGGAGCCTTTGTCTACATCCCTGTAAACCCACGTGTGAACCGTAGTTGTAGGACTAATAGAGACTATTCCTTTATGTCTGTGTTTAGGACCATTGTCATTTGGATTCAGTTGGACTTGTTGTCATGAGGTATGGCTTGTTGGGCCATTTAAACTGGGACGAGTCCGTGCTTATGAAAATTGGGCCAAAAGTTTCTAAAATGCCAATGAGCCATTTCGTGTTTAGGCCTTTTATCATTTGAAGTTGTTTAGCCATGTTATCGTAAAAGTGTAAACATGTTGGGCCTTTTCAACTGGGACAAGTTTGCACCTCGCAATAATATGATTGAATGCTCTAAAATGATAACAGGCCGACTTATATATTCCATGCATCGCACGCATCTCATGCATCTTATGCATACATGCATCATGTTAACCCTTGTGTCTTAAAAGCCATCACAGATATTTGTTGGGTTAGAGATTAAAAATAAAAAGTTTTTCAATAGGGTTTAGCAAACATGGATATCGGGGAAAATGAAATCAAGAAGCAGAAAAATTTGCGGCAATAACAGTCCTAGGATGGAAAATGTACTTTGACGGAGCATTGAACTGTAAATGAGCCGAAATTGGAATCGTGATAGTAACCTCTGAAGGAGAAACCTTTCCTATGGCCAAGAGGTTGACGTTCAGAGTAACTAACAACATGGCCGAGTATGAAGCATGTGCCTTCGGGTTGACTGTATTGATAGCCTTGAGAGCTAAGAACGTTGAAGTTTACGGAGACTCAATGTTGGTAATCCGACAGATACAAGGAGAATGAGAGTTAAAAGAAGAACGGTTGAAGCCTTACTTGTTCTACCTCAGAAATCTGGCACAGGTTATCCCTGACTGCAAATTCCAGCACTTGCCATGAAAAGAGAATCAGATGGTAGACGCATTGGCAACATTAGCCGCAACTTGGGAAAATCTGGAGAAATTGGTGATGAGACCATTGGTGTTGACAACGACGAGTAATCATGTTTATGAGATAGAGAGAATCTTGGAAATAGGGATCAATGATGGAAAACCTTGGTATTATGATATCCAGCGGTACTTAGAACATGGGGAACTCCCGGAGGAAGCAAGCAGAAAGGATAGAATAGCCATTCACAAGTTGGCTTCTCAATATGTAAGTTTGAAAGAGAACTGTACAAGAGGCAAGCCAATGGTATTCAACTGAAATGTTTGGGAAAGGAAGAGTCTCAGAAGGGAATGGAAGAAGTACATGCCGGTGTATGTGGACCGCACATGAACGGGTTGAATTTGTCTCGTAAGATTGTGAGGCAAGGTTTCTACTGGTCAACCTTGGAAGCTGACTGCGCAAAGCTAGTAAAGCACTGTCATGATTGTCAAGCACACGGTAATTTGAATCATTTACCACACACAGAGTTACATGGGTTGTCAGAGCCGTGGCCTTTCTCAGCATGGGGAATTGATATGATCGGAGAAATTTGACCGAACGCATCGAATGGACATGGCTTCATAGTAGTGGCAGTAGACTACTTTTCCAAATTGGTGGAATCCGAGTCATTCCGCAATGTTACAGCCAAGCAGATGGCGAAGTTCATAGCTCGGAATCTCATTTGTCGATATGGTATGCCGCACCACGTGGTCACGGACAATGGAGTCCAGTTTAAGGGAAAAACAAATGCGATGTTACATAAGTATGGGATAGGCCATCACAAGTCATCACCTTACAGGCCGCAGGAAAATGGGGCAGTCGAGGCAGCCAATAAAACAATAAAGACGATTTTAGCCAAGATGACAGAGAATTACAAAGATTGGGCTGATAAGCTACCATATGCCCTGTGGGGGTACAGAACTTCGGTAAGAACGGCAATAGGAGCCACGCCTTACTCTTTGGTCTACGGAATAGAAGCTGTATTACCGGTGGAAGTTGAGATACAGTCCATGCGGGAATTAACAGAAGCAGAATTGCCTGAACGAGAATGGGCCTCGCAGAGGTTTGAACAATTAGCCCTGCTGGACGAGAAGAGGATGAAGTCATTGCATCAAATGCAGATATACCAGAAGAGGTTGGCTCGAGCATTCAATAAGAATGTGCATCCTACCAAGATCAGAAAGGGTGATCTGGTGCTTAAACAGTCGAAGCCGTCGACAACAGACCCGAGAGGAAAGTTCATACCAAACTGGGAAGGACCTTACATTGTACAGAAAGTAATGGGAAATGGAGCAGTGAGACTGTCAGACTTGGAAGGGAATGAGTTCACCGAGCCGATCAATGTGGACAGATTGAAGCAGTATTTTTCCTGAGGAAGAGAAGATCGAGTAGTCACCGGCAAAAGACCTAACCCAACGGGATAGGAAACTCATTCATGCATGCACGCATACACGTAACGTATTTTGCATTTTTTTTTGTGTTTGTTTTGTTTTCACAGGTTTCGAAGAAGAAAAAAAGAGAAAGTGGCAGAGACAAGCCAGTTAGAATCAGCAACAGTACAGTCAGTTTCAGAAATGAATCAGTATTGGTTTCAGGGATGAGTCCTAAGGTTGAGGCCAATATCAGTCAGTTTTGAGGATGAGTCCCAGGGTTGAGGCCCATATCAGTATAGTTTCGGGGATGAGTCCCAGGGTTGAGGCCCACGCCAGTATCAGTTTCAGGAAGGGATCTCAGGGGGCGAAGCCCACATTATCAGCAGTCGAAATGAAGAATTCCATGGAATGAATGAGTGAAAAAAAAGAGAGAAAAGTCTTTGATAGTTAAGCATATGTTCGGTGATGATATTGTTTGCTGTAGGGAGAAACCTTAGAAGCAATGAATACGAGACGTGCTCTCTTCCGGTATTCTGAACGGATTAATCTCGATTTGACTCACGAGCACTAGATTACGGGATCTCAGCAGTAGAAGCCTGAGTAGTTGGCAAGATGACTAGTTGAAGAGATGATGGATCAGTGAATGATCGTTTTCCTGGATGTCCACCCTGGTTTACTTATGCTACGATCTATGATATGGTTGGAAATAAAGAAAAAGTCTTTGCAATGAAAATAAAAAGAAAAAATAGACCGCCTATAACCGATAAGCGTGAAGCTACCCATGGGCGAGTATTAGGACCACCATGAGGAGAAATGCTACCTTAAAGGGTAGATGTGTCAAAGAAAGAAAAAAGATAAAAAAAGAAAAAGAAAATAAAAAAGAAAGTTCAAAATGAAAAGAAAGAGACAAGAAAAAAAAAGGCCATATCACGTTGAGTATGCGAAGTAATCACAGAGTGTGGTCAGGACATCTAGATTGGTTAGACCCACTGGTCCGATTCTCCGAGACAAAATCATCGAGTTGGCTTACTTAAGAATTAAGCTACGACAGAGCCTTGGCACACACATACTAGGAGTCTAGTTCAGATCACATATTCAGACGATCGGAATTGAGTGTATCAAGTACTTTGAAGGTTCTCAGGTTTCGACGCGAAGCATTCGTTAAGGACGAAAATATGTCTAACTATCAGGATTATCTCATGAGAGGTAGTATAGTATGTTGAAATAAACCATCACATCATCAATATCAATTTTGGGGATGAATCCCGGGGGCGAAGCCCACACCATTATCAGTATCAGTCTTGCCGGGTATGGCAATCTAGGGGCGAGGCCCACATTAGCATCAGTATCAGTTTTTCCGGGTATGACACTCTAGGGGTGAGGCCCATATTAGCATCAGTATCAGTTTTTCCGGGTATGGCACTCTAGGGGTGAGGCCCATATTAGCATCAGTATCAGTCTTACCGGGTACGGCACTCTGGGGGCGAGGCCCATATTAGCATCAGTATCAGTCTTACCGGGTATGGCACTCTGGGGGCGAGGCCCCTATTAGCATCAGTATCAGTTTTACCGGGTATGGCACTACGGGTATGGAGACACATCAGCATCAGTTTTTCCAAGTATGGCACTCCGAGAATGGAGCAGAGTTCGAGAATGAACAAGCCGAGAATGACAATCCGAGAATGGAGCAGAGTTCGAGAATGAACAAGCCGAGAATGGCAATCCGAGAATGGAACAAGGTTCGAGAATGAACAAGCCGAGAATGGAAATCCGAGAATGGAGCAAGGTTCGAGAATGAACAAGCCGAGAATGGCAATCCGAGAATAGAGTAAGGTTCGAGAATGAACAAGCCGAGAATGGAGCAATGTTCGAGAATGAACAAGCCAAGAATGGCAATCCTAGAATGGAACAAGGTTCGAGAATGAACAAGCCGAGAATGGCACTCCGAGAATGGAGCAAGGTTCGAGAATGAACAAGCCGAGAATGGCAATCCGAGAATGGAACAAGGTTCGAGAATGAACAAGACGAGAATGTTTTTTATCATACAGTTCTCATCTTCTGTTTGTGGACACATCTTCTTTGAACGATTTAAGTCATGTCTGAACGGTATGTTTTTTATCATACAGTTACCAAAATTATACAGTTCTAAGATCTTATCTATGTATGTTGATTGGGATTGCCCCATAAGCTTCATTTCTTAATCTCTGTAGAGTTTTATGACTAAGACATAAGAAGTTTCACCTAGGTCCTTCATGGAGAAATTCTTAAAGATGTAAGCTTTGATACCTTGCATCATCTCGATATCATTCCCAATGATCAGGATGTCATCAACATAGTGAATTAAAAATACCACTATACTCCTACTGGTCTTCTTATACACATAGGATTCTTTCGAATTCTTGAGAAAACCAGACAATTTGATTATCTCATCAAATCAAAGATTCCAACTTCGTGAAGCTTGTTTAAGTCCATAAATGGACTTCTTAAGCTTGCATACCATGCCCGAGTTCTCACTGGATGGAAAACCCTTCGGCTGTTCCATATAGATTTCTTCATCAAGAAATCCATTTAGAAAAGCCGTTTTGATATCCATTTTCCAAATCTCGTAATCATGGTAAGCGACAATAGACAACAAAATCCTTATAGACTTTAGCATCGTAACTGCGAAAAAGTTTCATCACAGTCGACACCAAATCACTGCGAGTAACCTTTAGCTACCAGTTAGGCCTTAAAGGTTTCAACTTTCTGTTAGGCTCGAGCTTCTTTTTGTAAATCCATTTACAACCGATAGGAACAATTCCTTCAGGAAGCGGAACCAAGGTCTAAACTTGATTCTCATGCATTGAGTCTAACTCGAATTTCATGGCGTTTTGCCACTTCACGGAGTCGATGTCCAACAAAGATTCTATATAGGTAAAAGGGTCAATCTCTTCAACTAAGAGAACATCGGGACTCTTTTCTTGTATCAAATACAAGCGTTTATGGGGTATAGATACCTTTTGTGACCTATGGAGTGTGTGTGTTCAAGGTTCTTTATCTTCTTGAACTTCAGGTTCCTCCATTGGTTCGTTGGTCTCAGGTTGTACTTCATCAAGTTCAACCTGTCTATGATCACCACCTTCAGACAAAAAATTTATCTTTAGAAATTATGTGAAGCAAGCTACGAACACAATTCAATGCAAGGTATCATAGAACAAATATCCTTTCATATTTGAAGGATATCCAACAAACCTAAAATTTTGCCCTCGAGGCAAAAGCTTATTATGTTAAGCCATCTTGACGTATGCACGACAGCCCCAAATCTTTACATAACTAATATTAGATTTCCTACCGGTCCATATCTCATACGGAGTCGTAGGAACAGCTTTGGAAGGAATCTTATTCAGAAGATGACCGGTAATTAAAAGAACATAGCTCCATAAGTATTAGGGCAAATCTGTATAACTCAACATCGATTGGACAATATCTAATAATGTCTGATTTCTCTTCTCTGACACTCCATTGTGTCGTGGAGTACCCTGAGGAGCATATTGAGCGAGAATCTTATTCTCATTTAAATAATCAGTGAACTCTCCACTCATATATTCACCGCATCGATCAGATTGAAGGTATTTAAATACCAGTCTGTTTTTCTACTTCATTCCGAAATTCTTTGTACTTTTCAAAGGTTTCCGATTTATGTTTCATAAAATAAACATAACCATACTGTGACACATCATCGGTAAAGTTAATGAAGTAAGAAAAACCACTGTGAGCAGTTTGACTTATGGGACCACATACATCATAATGTATGAGTTCCAATGGGTCAGTGTCATGGTATCCAACACCTGAAAATGGGTCTTTGGTCATTTTACCTCGAATGCAAGATTCACAAGTTGGATAGGGTTCAATGGTGAGATCAAGAATCAAACCATTCCTAACCAACTGGGTTAGGCGTTTCACGCTTATATGACTCAACCTCATATGCCACAGTTTAGTATTATTTATATCAGATTGCTTACGTTTATTAATTCTAGTATTAAAGATATCTTGTGAGGAATGCAATATATAATGACCATGCTCATTTGGACAACAAAGGATCTTAATATTATTTCTAACATATAAATATAAAGAACGATTCTTAATATTTACATTATATCCTTCAATATCTAATACAAAAAGTGACATAATATTCGCCACACATCCTGGCATAAAATAATAGTCATGCAACAAAAGTCTCCCACTGGGTAGGGGAATCTCAGTCTTTATTTTTACTTTTCAGTATGATGAGGTAACTTCATTCTGCTGGGGTGAAGGGTAAAGCTTTTATTACTAATATTTAGATTAATCTCCCTTAATTATAATATATAAACTATTTAAAACCTGACTTAATGGGATATCGCCTTTATAGTCGGTTGGACTTAATCATAAATCTGACTTAATCGGGATACCGCCTATATGGTCGGTTGGTAATGTCATGCAAAGTTTATATATTATAATAAAGGAGATATCTAAAATAGAAGAAATAAAAGTGGATCCTCTAACCCCAGCATTTTCTTTATTGCTTTATTTACCTTTTTAATTTCCAAGCTTTACTTTATGTCATTTACTTTATTTATGTCTTTACTAGTCCTAGATATGTGTTATAACTAAATACCATATCTGGGGTTGTGATGAATTCCAATATCACCGGCATATAAGTGATATTTTATAGTTTGAGTAGTATAAAGGTTTATTTATTGAGCCTTATCTTAATGCTTCTTGTTAACTGGCCATTAATAAGATTGATTTGGTAAACTTAAAATAAACTTGGAAAAAAGATTTTAGGTTTCAGCCTTAGACTCAATAGATCACGATCTCACCTAATGATAGATAACCCTTAATAGATTTCCTTATAGGATATGAATATACCTGTCGGACAGGGGTAGCCAAAATTGGAACTTAATCTTAATGAATTCAGATAACTTGGTTAACATAGGAATATTATTAATTGGGTTACACTGGGTATTTGCATCTGACCATTAGAAGAGGCTTTTGCATAATTTCGTGTTCCAGGTTAATAAACCGATATATTACACAAACATAAGATAACCACTTTATCTTTAAAAGATATTGGAAGGATTCACAACCCTAGATAGTTTTATAATATTGAATTTTCCTTTAATTTACATTCGCACTATTTTATTTACTTGTTTTCAGACAAAAATCACCATTCAATCAACAAACCAATCTATTAGGTACTCGTAAATATTTAATGTTATAAATTAATAGCCTAGGTATTAAGTCCTCGTGGGATCGATACATTTTATACTACTTGAACGATACGTGCACTTGCGTTACGTGAGTGATTTCGCCGATCAAGTTTTTGGCACCGTTACTTGGGACTTATTTATCTTTCACTATTAGTTTTGGGGTTAAATACCTTTACATGTGTCTTATTTATTTTTACTTATTATTTTTTTTTCTTGTGTTTCAAGTTCTTAGACACTACATGAGAAGAACCAGAAGTTTTGAAATCCGTCTGCTTGACCCAGAAATTGAAAGAACCATCAGACAGTTGAGAAGGGAAAGGAAGTAAGGTCAAGAAGCAATCATCAATATGGAACATGAACCTTTGGAGGTTGCACCACCAATTTCTATTCGAGACAAAACTATTTCGGTGGTTGACGGTTTCATTTCATGCATTATACTTCCTCTTTTACCAGCAAATACATGTGACATCAAAACATGCATCCAGATGATTCAGCTGTCATACAGTTTGGGGGGAATGCAACTGAAGATCCTAATGCCCACATCAGCAACTTCCAGGAAGTTTGCGGTACATTCAATTACAATCGAGTGGTAGAAGAAGTAATGAAACTACGTGTATTCTCATATTCCTTGAAAGATAGAGCTAAGACTTGGCTACATTCACTACCAGCAGGTTCCATCACAACTTGGAACACTCTAGCCACCAAATTCCTTGCAAAGTACCTTCCCCCAGCTAGAACTGCAAAGCTGAGGAATGATATAACATCCTTTGTTCAATATGACTCAGAATCCATTTGCGAAGCTTGGGAAAGATACAAAGAGTTGCTCAGGAAATGTCCTCACCATGAGATTGCAAAGTGGCTACAAGTCCAAACCTTCTACAATGGACTTTCTGGACTGATGAGAACCACAATTGATGCTACTACTGGAGGAGCTTTCATGGCAAAATGAGAAGATCAGGCCTGAGACCTAATTGAAGAAATGGCTAACAACAATTCTTTGTGGCCAACAAAAAGAAGCATGATTCAACGAATAGCAGGAATCCACGAAGTCGGAGCCAACACAACAATGAATGCCAAGCTGGAGCAGATGTGCCAATGCCTGGAAACACTTAGCATGCAAGTTGTAAACATCTCCGGTGCCATAAATTCACCATATAGAGGAGCACCAGAGGAAAATCAACATGATGAGACGGTGAATTATGTCAACAATTTCAACAGACATGGGAACAATCCATATTCCAATACCTACAACCTAGGATGGAGGAATCATCCTAATTTCGCATGGAACAACAATTCAGGGTAAAAGAACAATCCACCACCGGGATTCCAACAGCAAAATAAAGGCCAGAAGTATGAAAAAGAACCAGAAATAAAAGAATTGCTTGCAGAGATGTTCAAAAAGCAAGAAGCCAAGTATGATGATATGTTTCAAGCCCAAGCAGCATTCAATCAAAGCCAATCAGCATCTATAAAGGCACTGGAAAATCAAATAGGACAACTGGCAATGCTCAGAGTTACAGACCACAAGTTACCTTTCCTAGCAACACATAACTAAATCCAAGGAATAGATGGAATGAGCAATGTCAAGCCATCACTTTGAAAAGCGGCACTGAAATCAACAAAGATATTGGAATCAAAGCATCCACTGAGGAAGTTCCAAAAGAAAGCAGCGAATCAAACCCACAGATGAAGGACAAATAGAAAAAAGAAAATGATAAAGAAAGATTCACTCCACCTCCACCTTTTCCACAACGTCTCCAGAAAAATAAACTGGACAAGCAGTTTGCTCATTCCTTGAAATCTTCAAAAAGCTACATATCAACATTCCATTTGCAGAAGTGTTGGAACAAATGCCCAGCTATGTCAAATTCATGAAAGACATTCTTTCACGAAAGCGGAGATTGGGATATTACAAGACAGTAGTTGTAGGCACTGCATTTTTGCATGAGCCCGATGATAGCCTCATATGAAGGCACTACCTGAAAAGTTACGGAAGTTGCGAAAAACGAATGCCGGAAGGAAGGAAAACCTCTAAAATTAGCCCTTCATTGGATTTGGACTCACTAGCCAGCTTCGGATTCGCTCAGCCGCTGTTTCAAATATTAGCCCCGGACAAGCCCCAAACACCTACAACCGGCCCATTACCCTGCAACCTACACAATCGGCTCATGAACCCATGCAATCCATCCACACGCCCAAAATCTCATGCAATCCACATGCAAAAAATCCCCTCATCAACACTTTCCAATTTAACAAGATTTGAGATATCCTCATCACCAAATTTATAGGATTTTATTCCCAAAATAATTTGAGAATATATCCCCCAAATAAATGCGATTTATTTCCCTATTTGGAGATCCTTTCAAGATATTATAAAAAGGGACCAAATTATCACAAAAAGGGGGCTTGGACGGCAACCAACAAACAAAAAACCCTAAAAACACCAAGCCACCAAAACAGCACCAAATCACCAAGCCACCAAAACATCACCAAATCACCGAAACACCAAGCAACCAAAACAACCAAAGATCGAAACCCAAAATAAACCATCACCGAAAACCACCTGAAATCCGCAAAATAATCATCCAAAAAGACCGAAAACAACCAGCCACCACTAGAAAAATCAACCACCAAATCACTGAGAAACAGCCCACAAAAATCAGCATCACCGAAACCAAAAACAACCAAGCCAACCACCAAGACCGAAATCAGCAAACAGAAAAATAACAATAAAAAATAACCAAAATAGCAGCCAAAAACAACCAAAAACGGTAGCCAAAAAATAGTGAAAATCGTGAACCAAACAGCAAGCAGAAACCGTGAAATAGTAATCAGCGAAACAACAAAACAACAACCAAACAACGATCAGAAATAGTGAACCAGCAACCAGAAACAGTGAACCAATGATCCTTCCGGCGATGACCTAACGCGCTTCTGAGAAAACAACTTAAAAGGTAAGACCTGAGGGCACCCTTACCATATTTATTGCTATAGTTCCAGACGCTGCCTGCCTGACTGAGAAAGCAACTTAAAAGGTAAGTCCTACATCAAAGACGGCCAAATTTCTGGTCACATTTTCTTTCTTTAGCATTTCGTTATTTGTCTTTTTTTTATCTATTTATTTATTTTTATGGTTATTTTATTATTTCGCCTTTATTTTTTTATTTATCTTTTGTTTATTTGTCGTTATTTTATTATTTTACCTTATTTTTATGTCCGCTCACATTGCATTAATGATTATGTGTATTATCCCTTGCGGTATATCGGATGGAAACCCAGACATAAATTTCGTAACCGAATCTGAATGGACGGTAGTGCAGTCTGTACTTGGGATACAACTCCATGTGCCACTCGGGAAATATCATATATGCGTGATCAACCCCCCTTTTTGCTATTTATTTATTGACGCTTTATTTGCTTTTGATTGTTTATTATAATTTTCGTTGTCGCGCCTCTTATTTCTTAATTTAATATGCTTTTGGAAGTACATTATTGTGATTATTATTTTGCTTGGGTATGTTATTACATTTTTATTCTATTTTCTTGCGTGAACTGCATAAGACTTGGCTATACCATTGTGTGAACCCGTCTATTATACTGGCATAAGTAAGGGACCATTCCGAACACAATGGTTTGAGGTCTTCCGCTGCGAGGGGTGAGTGCGGCCTTAAATCTTTTCCAAGTTCACACTGGGTGGCGACTCCTTTATTATCCGGTTTAGTCCCCCTCGGGCTAATCCGTAGTCTCTACGGGCTGTGAGCCCAATAGTGTCGTGGTCGCCGAGAATCATAGGCATAACGGTAAACCCCGCTTCGCTCCTACAGATGGCGACTCCACTGGGGATAGAGAATCGGCCCCGAAACAATACCTTGTAGTGTCCGTGGCTTTGGCTTTGGTTACCCAAGTCTCATATATTTTGCATACCCTTTTTACCCCGATGGCGTCATGTATCGTGAAGTCTCTTTCACTCAAGGCGGCGGATCGTTATATGATGATAACCATCACTCATTGGCACGTACCCTAGGGTATAAAAAAGGCGCGCTCACTTAGTCGCTCGAACCCTTGTGTGGGGAGACCTAGTTGTGAGCAACCCTTCGCAGATGAGAGCCTTGTCCATACCATTGTAAGCCCACATATGAACCATAGTTATGTGTCATATAGAAGCTACCTCATACGCTTGTGTTTGGGCCTATGATCATTTGGATCCATTTGGGTTTCTCGTCATAGATATGAACTTGTTAGGCCATTTAAACTGGGACGAGTTTGTATCTTATGATGATTGGGCCAAAAGTTTTCAAAATAATGATGGGCCACCTTGTGTTTGGGCCCCCTATCATTTGAAGTTATTTAGCCACCTTATCACAAAAATATATTGGGCCTTTTCAACTGGGACAAGTTTACACCTCGCGATAATCTGATTGAACGCTTTAAAATGATAATGGGCCAACTTGTATGAAAACCTTGATGGGCTTAGAAGGTCCAAACATGATCCGAATATGCCAGACGTATGAGTCTGATATCCACACTGGCTTTCATCCAGGAAGGGTACGCATTGTTACGACATATTTGGATACTTTTGGATATCTCCAAGTCCATCCCTACCACAACCGTGATTACCGAGGGCCTAATTCGTCGTTTCTAGACAATGGCACGATCCCCATAATAGGCTTAGTCAATCTTGTAAATGGGAGGCCTTTGTCTTTTACTGATGAAAAGGGACTGAGGTAGCCAAGGTTCACCCATGTAGCGTATGAGAGAACAATCTTTCTGTACCCCACATTGGTGCATAAAATGAGCCATACCTAGGGCAGAAATGGACTTACCACGAGTGTGGGAGGAATAAGGTCGGAAGGATATGTTGTTTTGATAATCACATGCATCTCATGCGTCTCATGCATACACGCATCATGCTAACCCATTGTCTTAACAGCCATCATAGATATCCGTTGGGTTAGGGAAGAAGGAAGACTTGTCAAGAAAAGGTTAGAAACCATGGATGCGTCAGATAGCGAAGGTTCCCGTATGGATCAATTGGAGACCAACATCACCAAAATTACCGAGAAACTACAAGCTTTGACCAACGCTATGGCCAATCTGACAGTACCCCGCACCATGGGAACATAAAATAATGGGGATGGAAGGCGAGATGAGCCCCCGAATAAGGTGAGCGAAGAAATCCTTATTTTTGATGATGACATGGCTGAGTATGCCGCGGGAAGGATAGCTGGGCCTTAGGCAGAGTTATAGAAACTCAGAGAACAAGTAGAGTCAGTTAGCCGCAAGATGAAGGGAAAACATGAAGATCTATTAGACTATGATGCGATGACTTTTGAAGAACAACTGCCTCCCCAGTTTAAAATGCCTGACATAGCCAAGTTCAACGGAAACGGAGATCCTAGAGTCCATCTCCGACAGTATATTTCAGTGATGAGTTCAGTGGGTTTGTCGAAGCGCCAGGTGTAGAAGATGTTCGGGATGTCACTGGAAGGGGCGCCCGTAGTATGGTATCATGGCCTGGAGAAAAAGGTAAAGGATGACTGGAGGGCATTAGCGGAGGCCTTTCTTAACCAATAAGTCATGGATATGAAGATAGACTTGTCGCTCTGTGACCTAGAAAACACTAAAAAGAAGCCAGAAGAGAGATTCAAATATTATGTGGATCGTTGGAGAAGCCAACTCTTGAAGATGCAGTCACGGCCCTCGGAGAAGGACCATATTAAGATGCTCATTAAGGGCACCAATCCCTCCATTTATAACAAGCTGAGGAGGATGACCTCCATGATTAGTGACTTTCGACAGTTAAGAGAAAATGTCATGGATATCGAGGAAGAGGCAATGACTTCTAAAACCCTTATAACCTAGACCACTTCCAAACCTTGTGCCACAGCACCTCGACCTAAACCTATACTGTCACTTTCATCAGGAAAAAAGCCACGAAACTAACAACTGCGCCCACCTCAGACATGAGATCCAAGACCTTTTTGACACCCATAAGATACATGACCCAAAAAAGAACAACCCAACACACACGGAAACCCTCTACCCAACTACCACTTTGTTCCACCACCCACCTACATGATCAACTCCGGCCTGCCCGAAAGCTTTGTCCTCCAAACTCTCAACCGCCAAGCTTATTGCATGGGGATATGGGATAACAGCAGTGAGGATGAAATAGGTAGAGGAAGTTACAAAATAGGAAGATGAATGGGAAGAAGAACTACTACAATTGGAGAATTTGACGCTCGAAGAAATCAAGAAGACGGAAGAAGACAAGGCTGCAAATTACGAAGATGTTTATTTTCCTGATTTATTTGATTGTAATCCTGCATTTATTAATCATAAAGACATTGATTTTGCTTACTTGTTTGAGTCTTTTCATGATAGTCTACATCATAACATGCATGACATAAGCATATTTGACATTAACTCAACAAAGACAAACGTATTTAATCTTGGTACATGTGTAAACCCAAAGGAAATTTTAATTACAAGTGAGGTTACCTCTGATGTGCGGAAAAAATTAGAGAGAATATTAATAAAATATGTAAAAGTATTCGCTTGGTCCTATGAAGACATGCCAGGAGTGGACATGGGTATTGCCCAGCACATGATACCAACCTATCCGAACATGAGACCTGTAAAATAGAAGCGCCGAAGAATGAGGCCAGAATGGGCCGGAAAGGTTAGGGAAGAAATCAAAAAGAAGATAGATGTGGGGTTCTTAGAGGTGGTGAAGTACCCCGAGTGGTTAGCCAACATTGTGCTGGTACCGAAGAAGGATGGAAAGGTCAGAATGTGCATAGATTATATAGACCTCAACAAAGCTTGCCCAAAAGATGATTTTCCCCTACCCCATATAGACGTGTTGGTTGATAGCGCGACTTTATCTTCTATCTACTCATTCACGGATGGATTCTCAGGATATAATCAGGTCTTTATGGCTGAAGAAGACAAACATAAGACTGCCTTCGTCATTGAGTGGGGTACATATTGTTACAAGGTGATGCCGTTTGGACTTAAGAATGCGGGAGCCACTTATCAACGAATGGCCACTACATTATTCCACGACTTGATGCATAAGGAGATTGAGGTATACGTGGATGACATGATGGTTAAGTCAGAGACGAGGGCCGAACATATAGAAGCGCTGGAGAAATTCCTTCAAAGAGTCGATAAGTACATCCGACTCAACCCCAAAAAGTGTGTCTTTGGGGTAACATCAGGAAAGTTGTTAGGGCATACGGTAGGAATGGGAAAGATAGAAGTGCATCCTAAAAAAGGGGGGCAACTACCGAGATGCCAGCACCGAAGACAGAAAAAGGAAGTTAGAGCTTTTCTCGAGAAAATCCAGTATATCAGCCGATTCATTGCCAAGCTTCAAGCTATTGAGGAAGGACCATCATGTGGAGTGGAATAGGCAATGTCAAGAAGCTTTTGACAAAATCAAAGAATACTTGGTTAAACCGCCCGTCCTAAAACCCCCAAGGCTGGGCAAACCATTGGTGTTCTATTTGGCCATAGAACTCGAAGCGTTGGGGCGATGATAGTACAAACAGATGAGAAAGGGGTAGAAAATGCAGTGT
>SKCR01007701.1:0-37194 GCA_019454045.1 Zanthoxylum bungeanum | reverse complement strand
TTGGTGGAGTTGGATCCAAGCCCTACAATTGGATTTCCTCCATTTCTTCCTCTGGTTCCTCCTCAGAAATTACTTATGCTCAATAAGCTTCTTGAAATTCCTTCATTAATATCTTGTCAAAGACCTGCTACACATATGCCTTTGATATTGCAGTTGCAACCACCACATATTTCTCTTTAGTGAAATTAGTCATCGACTTACGTGATGAAAAACTCCTATTTTGGCTTGAAGGGCACAATAGCAGATGACTTTCTAAGTTGATTCTCGCTACCTTCTTGCTTGCTGACTGCCATGCTCCTATGTCCTCCCAGCTTGTTCTTCCTAATAAATTAAACCGGACCCAAATGCTCTTCATATTACAAGGACTCTGTTGAGTGGGTGTGCGTTTGGAAAGGCATATCATTTGCCCATACTACTTCCACTTCGTCGTCTTTCCACAGTAAGAGAAATTGATGCAAAGAGGATGGCACACATTAGTTGGTATGAATCCAATCTCTTCCAATGAGGGCTTGATAACTAGTAAAAGAATTCACAATAAAGAATGCAGAGAGCAAAGTCATGTTCCCTACAGTAAGTTCTATTGGCAGTACTCCCAACTTCATGGTTACCTCTCCTTTAAAAGCTGCCATAGAAACTTCTGTTGAAATTAGATCATCCTCTGGTTTTCCCAATGTTGACAATATTTTGGAAGGCATCACATTCAAGGCTGACCCATTATCAACCAGTACCTTAGATATTGGCCTTTCATTCATATAGGCCATAATATACAAGGGCTTGATATGTTTTATCATCTATTCTGAGGTCTTCTCAAAAACCATCCTTTTGGGCCCTCTATATTTCATAGCTTGGATAGTTACCCAATAAGATGGCTTTTCGTTATTTGGTTTTTTTTTTTTTTAAAAAAAATGGTGTTTTCCTTGAAGTTTCTGCTACATCCTCCATTCCTGCGATTTTCCTTTATTCTCCCTTTGGAAGTTTAATGACAAAGTCAAGATTTTTGTAGCACGGCCAAAAGGAACGGGGACTCCTCCTACTATAAAAGTGTTCTCTGCACATTGTTCCTTCAGTAGATTATCCGAGCTCCCCACCAATTATTCTTAGTCCTCAATGGATTTCTTGCAGAATTTAGATTTTTCCTTCGCAAGCTCCTGTATTTCCTCATTCCTTCTCAAGGCTGTCTTCTGACGTAGAAACCTTCGTTTCTGGGTCCGGGAGAGTTTTTCAGGAAATGTTTTATGCTCAACTCTGTACCACTGGTTTCAAAGAATAACTTCAAGAAGCGCAAAGGCGCAAAACCGAAAGAAGCTCGTGATCAATGTCTACAATGCAAGAAGTCTGGACACTGGAAGAAAGACTGTCTAAAGCTAGAAGGAAAAGCAGGACCCTCATGTATGCTTTATATTTTTCTAATTATTGACATCTCATTAGCTTTAGATGCAAATAGTGGATGGTGTTAGACAGTGGCAGTCCTACTCATATTTTCAATTCCCTGCACTAAATGAGGGTTAAAAGAAGGTTGAATAAAGGGGAGATCCAGCTTAGAGTTGGCAATGGTGAGACATTGGATGTCAAGGTCATAGGAACAGTTGTTCTAGATCTCCAAAATGGATATAAATTAGATTTGCATGACTTTTATTATATTCCCTCAATTATCAGATAAATAATATCACTAACAATATTAGATAAAAAGAGATATAAAATAAACATTAAGGATGAAACTTTATGTTTGTATGATAAAGATAATTTATTGAAATGTGAATGTTCTTTATCAAACAATCATTATGTTTTGGAAACATGTAGAGATGTCTTTAATAGAGAGAAAAATACAAATAGGAAATCTGAACTAAATCAAACTGAATTATGGCATATGAGATTGGGCCATATAGGTGTTAGGCGTCTATCCAAATTGGTAAATGATGATTTGATTGAAAATCTTACCTTAGATCCTTATCCGATTTTTGAGTTATGTATCTAAGGAAAGATGACAAAGGCCTCATTTCTAGGTGTTGGACACCGTGCTGGAGATTTATTGGAGCTAATACACAATGATGTGTGTGGTCCATTAAATCATGCATCTCATGATGGTTCAACATACTTTGTGACTTTCATAGATGACAAGTCTAGATATGGATATGTCTATCTGATGAAACATAAGTCGGAAATATTTGACAAGTTCAAAATATTCCGAAACGAAGTAGAAAAATAAACCAGTAAATTCATCAAATACCTTAGATCAGATCGATGCGGTGAATACATGAGTGAAGAATTCAGAAATTATTTAAGTGAGAATGGAATTCTCGCCCAATATAGCCCACCAGGAATACCTCAACACAATGGAGCGTCTAAGCGTAGAAATCGTACTTTATTGGATATGGTGCGAACAATAATGAGCTATACAGATCTTCCTTATTACCTTTGGGGTTACACTTTGCTTACTGCTACCTACATATTTAATAGGGTTCCATCGAAAGCTGTTTCTATGACCCCCTATCAGATATGGTTCGGTAGAAATCCAAGTCTTAGGCATTTAAAGATTTAGGGTTGTCCTGCATACGTTAGAATTGCACAACGAGATAAACTAGCACCTAGAGGGTATAAATATAGGTTCGTTGGATATCCTCATAATTCCGTGGGATATCAATTCTACGATTCTAAGAAACAAAATGCATTTGTTGTTCACTTTGCAACTTTTCTTGAAAAGTAATTTTTGAGAGAATGTGGGAATTGTAGAAAGATTGAACTTGATGAGTTTGATCCCAACAATAAGGAACCTGAGATGGAACCAGAAATCCAATTAGGTGAAGGATCTATAACACATGTTCTACGTAAGTCGAATAGAATATCAAGACCTCATGAAAGACTATTTTAACATCTAATGTGAGCCTTGATGTTCTCCTATTTGAGGAAACAGATCCGACTACATATAAAGAAGCGATATTGGATATCGATTCGGGAAAATGGCAGGAAGCCATGAAGTTCGAGATGGATTCTATGCATGCCAATCAAGTCTGGGACTTAGTTGAACTTCTTGAAGGAATTAAACCTATTGGTTGTAAATGGGTTTACAAAAGGAAGTGAATGTCTGATGGAAAAGTGGAAACCTTTAAGGCCCGACTGGTAGCGAAAGATTACACTCAACGTCCTGGGATTGACTATGAGGAAACTTTTTCACCAGTAGCTATGTTAAAATCTATTAGGATTCTTTTAGCCATTGCTGCATATCACGACTATGAGATATGACAGATGAATGTGAAAACCACTTTCCTAAATGGATTCATTGAAAATGATATCTATATGGAACAATCAGAGGGTTTAGTATCCAGTGAGACTTCAAACTTGGTTTGTAAGCTCCAAAAGTCTATTTATGGACTTAAACAGGCATCCCGAAGCTGGAATCGTCGTTTTGATGAGATAATTAGATTATCTAGATTCATCAAAAACAAGGAAGAACTATGTGTTTATAAGAAAGTTAGTGGGAGCATGATAGCTTTCCCGGTCTTATATGTAGATGACATCTTTATCATATGAAATGATATAGGGATGATGCAAAGTATGAAAGCGTACCTTTGCAAGAACTTCTCTATGAAAGATATGAGTGAAGCTTCATATATACTAGGTATAAAGTTCTACCGACATATAGTTAGGAAGCTTATAGGGTTGTCACAATCGACGTACATAGATAATATGTTAGAAAGGTACAGTTTTACCAACTGCAAGGCGGAAAATGTACCTTTCTGATACTGCATACATCTTTCAAAGAAAATGACACCTCAGACCGAGGAGGAGAGGGTTAGAATGTCTAACTTGCCATATGTTTCTTATATTGGAAGAATAATGTCTGTTATGTTATGTACTAGACCTGATATCAGTTTCGGCATCAGTGTGACTAGCTGATATCAATCTGATTCAGGTAATGATCATTTGACAGCCGTGAAACATATCCTGAAATATCTTAAAGGTACTAGAGATGAGTTTCTAATATATGGAGAAAATGAGCTACAAGTTAAGGGTTATACATACTCCAACTTCCAAAGATATCCAGATGATAGAAAATCTATATCAGGATACATATTTACCCTTAACGGTGGTGCTGTTAGTTGGCGATGTTCAAAGCAAGGCTCAACATCTGATTCTACCACTGAGGCAGAATTTAAAGCGGCTTCAGAAGCTGCTAAAGAAGCTGTTTGGATTAGAAATTTTATCACAGAACTTGACGTTGTGCCTAGTATTGCGGATTCAATCCCATTATACTGTGATAATAACGGAGCCATCGCACAGGCTAAGGAGCCAAGGGCGCATTCCAAGTCTAAACACATGGAAATGAAATACCGCATAATTATAGAGATAATTGAATGAAAAGACATAGTAATCTTGAAGGATCAAGGACAAGACAATATAGAAGACCCGCTTACAAAAGCCTTACCTCCTAAGATATTCGAAAAACATGTGGAAGAGATGAGACTACGGTACAATCTACATTGGCACTAAGTAAGTGGTAGTTTATTGGAATTAGTGCTTGGAGTGCCAATCCGAATTGTACATTTTATTAATCATTTAATAAAATAATACATTTTCATTTCATACATCATTAATAGTATTGTCATTATGCGTATTAGATTGATGTATAGATATGCTAAGAATGACATCGACCTTAGAATAGTTTTGACATTGGGTGTAAACTAATCTTTAAGTAAATATTCCTAGTCGTTGGTTTTGGAATACGGTCAAATTCCTATAACCTAGAAGACTAGCACATGCCGTATATTGGAATTAGAGTTCCAATGGTTGAACCCGATGTACCACGAGTTTTGGAAACTCGTTGTGGAATCGTCATTTTGATTAGATAATTAGATTATCTAGATTCATAAAAAATGAGGAAGAACTATGTGTTTATAAGAAAGTTAGTGGGAGCATGATAGCTTTCCCGGTCTTGTATGTAGATGACATCTTTATCATAGGAAATGATATAGGGATGATGCAAAGTATGAAAGCGTACCTTTGCAAGAACTTCTCTATGAAAGATATGAGTGAAGCTTCCTATATACTAGGTATAAAGTTCTACCGACATATAGTTAGGAAGCTTATAGGGTTGTCACAATCGACGTACATAGATAATATGTTAGAAAGGTACGGTTTTACCAACTGCAAGGCGGAAAATATACCTTTCTGATACTGCATACATCTTTCGAAGAAAATGACACCTCAGACCGAGGAAGAGAAAGTTAGAATGTCTAACTTGCCAGATGCTTATTGTATTGGAAGAATAATGTATGCTATGTTATGTACTAGACCTGATATCAGTTTCGGCATCAGTGTGACTAGCTGATATCAATCTGATCCAGGTAATGATCATTAGACAGCCGTGAAATATATCCTAAAATATCTTAAAGGTACTAGGGATAAGTTTCTAATATATGGAGAAAATGAGCTACAAGTTAAGGGTTATACAGACTCCAACTTCCAGGGAGATCCAGATGATAAAAAATATATATCAAGATACATATTTACCCTTAACGGTGGTGCTGTTAGTTGGCGATGTTCAAAGCAAGGCTGAACATCTGATTCCATCACTGAGGCGGAATTTAAAGCGACTTCAGAATCTACTAAATAAGCTGTTTGGATTAGAAATTTTATCATAGAACTTGGCGTTGTGCCTAGTATTGCGGATTTGATCCCATTATACTGTGATAATAACGGAGCAATCACGCAGGCTAAGGAGCCAAAGGCGCATTCCAAGTCTAAACACGTGGAAATGAAATACCGCATAATTAGAGAGATAATTGAACGAAAAGACATAGTAATCTTGAAGGTTCAAGGACAGGACAACATAGCAGACCCGCTTACAAAAGCCTTACCTCCTAAGATATTCGACAAACATGTGGAAGAGATGAGACTACGGTACAATCTACATTGGCACTAAGTAAGTGGGAGTTTGTTGGAATTAGTGCTTGGAGTGCCAATCCGAATTGTACATTTTATTAATCATTTAATAAAATAATACATTTTCATTTCATACATCATTAATAGTATTGTCATTATGCGTATTAGATTGATGTATAGATATGCTAAGAATGACATCGACCTTAGAATAGTTTTGACATTGGGTGTAAACTAATCTTTAAGTAAATATTCCTAGTCGTTGGTTTTGGAATACGGTCGAATTCCTATAACCTAGAAGACTAGCACATGTCGTATATTGGAATTATAGTTCCAATGGTTTAACCCGACGTACCATGAGTTTTGGAAACTCGTTGTGGGTATTCGTTGAAGCGAATATTGAATGACTCATATGTGATTCCTAATAGTTGGATGTACACACCACCATCAATGGGAATCTCCTCGAGTCGAGTAGCATATGTAATCCTTTGACTATAGGATAATTGATTTTCTATGAGATCTTCCACAAATTGATGCCATGTATGTTAAAAACCTTTCATGGTCTGGCCTCTAGATGTTCGTTGGGTGTGGACCGATGCACTCAGTAATCAAGTGCGAAGCAAGATAGGATCCATCGGCCCGTATGTGTTCCATAAGGGGTTTATGTATCCATGTGAGTAAAGTTACGATTCTTAAATCTTTGGCCAAATTCGATCACCTAGGGTAGATCAGATCAATTATGAAGAATCGTGGACATGTCGACATGAGATGTGCATCTCGGAAACTTGACGGCATATTCTATGTTTCCTATGTTGGACAATTATGACCCATAACATCACTGTTTGTAAAAGACATGGTGTTCTTTGTACAAATTAACTATGTTAGAATGACTATGTGTCTATGGGAATCCGAATCATGGTAGGTGTATTTGGTCTTAACCTGAGACTTGCATCGCAAATACTTGCGACAATCAGTACACTTTGATTTTGGTCGTCCGAGGCTTTAACAGGTTCTGTGCATGCCTCTTATGGGTATACTGAGAATCGTAGTGTATTGGGTGTGATGTCAAGATGGAAATAGCACTTCAGTCATATTGAGATGATGATCATGCAGAGATACATAACTAATACTCTCAAATGTTGTAGCTATCGGGATAGTATGACTAGGTCATGATTATCCGAGTAAAGAGACTAGTTGTTAGTGATCCGATATATGCTTCGTACGGGGCAGACACAATTTCAGCCCTAGGCCTAACATGTGACATCTGATACTGGATCGCAATATGCAATACATTGTATACTACGCCTGATACGGATTATATATATTCCATGTTGAATATATTTCTCGAGAATTGGGTAGGCATGATGATTTGCTAGAAGCCAACCATCTCTTGTAAATCGGTAAGAATGTGGTACCAGGTACGCACATGTCGGATAGTTCGACAACCGTATTTGCTGCCAACATATCCAGGAATCTCTTGGGTCGCTTCCCAAAGATTCACCGATGACATTTGACTCGAACATAATTAATCTGCGATTAATTATGAGAGAGAAAATTAATATTGGATTAATTACGGCAAGAATTTATCTGGGATTAAATTCGTCTAAAAGAGAGAACGCGATTAATTTGGAATTAATCAGTAAAATAAATTTAATAGTTAAATTGGATTTTTCTATTTAATTTATTTATTTGGGCTAAAATAATATATTTGATATATTAATTGAAATTGAATTTCAATACGGAGTTAAAATTGGATTTTAATTCAAGCGAACGAATTAATTTGGAATTAATTCGTAAGCGACTCCCGTAATAATTTTACTGGGTATTATTATTTAATTAAATTAAATTTAATTACGTAGCGACGGAAAATTTATTTAGTCGGATTAAACGAATCGGGCCTAAAGTGTGTTGTGTATGCCAACTTTAATTTGGAATTCAAAATTGGGTGGGACCCACAACTCACATCACTTGTCAAAAATGTGATGGTGGTAGTTGGCAATAGTGAATGGGTCATTTAAAACACACTACAACCTAAAGTCAATGTGACTATTCATCCATCTTCTCTCTTCCTCTCTTGGCCGATTATTGCTTACTCTTGGAGAGAAAATTTTCTTTCAATTTTTGATCAAAGCTAGCACTTTGGGAGTCAATTAAAGGTGATAGGGAAATTCACCCCAAGAGTTTGGAACTCAAAAGGAGGGCTTGGAGCTTCTACGACAAAGAAAAAAAGTCTTGAACTTCATCAGATCAAAGTGAGTATTTCCGCAACTTTCTTTGATTAATTCACACACAAATCACGCTTAGAGATCCAATGACATGTCTAGGACACTAACAATGGTATCAGAGCCATCCTAAGCTTGATTTGAATTCTAGGGTTTATGGACTTTTATTTGGGATTTTATGCTTGGAACTTGTAAATGCCTAAATTGGTTATTTGGTTGTGTTTATATGATGTTGAATTGGATTTTTGCATCTTTGGAATTGAGAAAAATTGATTAGATCAAAAATCTCTTATTCCTATGTCATGGCCGAAAATTACCTCTAGGATGTTCATGGTGATTTTGAAAATTTGACAATTGGATGTGGTTAATAGCATGAAATAAATCTTGTATGTTGATTTAATTAGATTAAAATCAAATTGAGTGTTATTTTATGCCAAATTAACCGTGAGCCTAAGCATGTTGTAGAATTGATTTTGCTTCATTTGTGTTGGACATGAATTGGAATTAATGAGCATGATTAATTGGATTAATTAGTGTTTTGGAAACATTAGATTAGTTGATTAATTATGTTATTACACTTGAATTGGATTAATATGTAATTTGGAATAATGTATTAATTTAATTTGTTGTAATTGGGCTAATGGGCTTGGGTGGGCCAAATATGGTTTTGGACAATTGGATTGGATCCAATTGGGCCTAAAACCATTTGCATAAAGTCCAAACATGACTTTTGGGCCTTTAAAAAAATTTAATTGGGCCTAAATTGATTTTTGGCATAGGGTGATTCCTATTTGGGCCTTGGCATCTTGGGTTTTATCCATAATGGCCAAAGCCCACGCCTAAAGAATTAATTGAAAGCCCATTGGAATTTAATTGAAAAGTATTGGATACTAATTGTGTTGGACAATTATGACCCATAACATCACTATTTGTACAGAACATGATGTTGTTGTACAAATTAACTATGTGACAAAGGAAATTACTCTTTTATCATTTGTAATTGGATTACCTGGATATAAAATGATAAAAGTCCATATGATTATTACCAGATTAATAAGATATGAGTCAGTAAATTAATCCACTAAGGTTTATCATTAAATATCCATAGTCGTAGTATTATCGAGACTAGACATCGATAATGTGGAATGGGTGATTACACCCAAAGATGACTCGCGGTTATCGCAGTACAGTTGGGGTGTCGATTCCACAGAGAGATGGTTACAAAGAAACTGATTCACTAAATCAAGAACGTTTGCAACAACTGATTTCAAGAAAAGATTAAAATGTGATGGAAAATTAGGATTTCAAAGACTAAAAAGATTTTAACAATAATGAGAAAGATAGCAAAGCATCAGGGTCCCCTCTTGCACCTATTACTTATATTCCGTTATTGATTCATGTTATTACACAATTGAGGATTTCACGTCCCAAATCCAAAATTGGAAGATATTCAATCTACACCAGTTTAAGTTCTAAGGTAATTGTCATTCAACCTTCTCTACGTTCACAACTCACAAGGTTATCGTTACAACCTATCTAACGACAACAATATACCCTCGGGCAATACTGCAGCAGAAGATCAACGCAAAACAACCTTAATCTATCAAACCAATTTTACCAACAACACATAGAAAAACGTGACTGAATCTATATGTAAACTAATAAAATATAGTTCTCAAATAATCAATAGAATAAAGAGATGAAGAGAATAACAATTGTATTAATCAATTAAAACCATTCATGAATCAAATAACAAGAATACAAGAGTTGGGTACAAGAGTTCGCCCTTAGCTTTGCTTGGGAGATTAGTTCCGCATGCTAGATGAAGAAACAGCAGAGATATGATGGGGAATCATCGGATAAATCATTGTTTCTGATCCCGAGAATTTTCACAGCTCTGATTTCTTGTTTGTATTGTGTAACTAGCCTCCTCTTTGTGTTTGGGAGAACAATTGTATTTATAGTAGTGTCAGGGTATCATTAGGATTTCAGAAAACCCTAGAAATCGAGTCCTGGAATGCGTAGGATTTCTTACCGCAGCGCTGAAACAATTTAAATAGCGCCTGGGCGCTAAACTCCCTGGAAAATGTATGGGCGGACCACGTTCTGGAGGCGCCAAGGCGCCTGGCCTCTTCATTGGCGCCTTGGCACCAATTTGTTCTTTATTGAGGGCGCCATGGCGCCCTTGATGAATGATGAATGGCGCCATTCTCACTGGAAAATGTATGTAGTTTTGGCGCCATGGCGCCAATGCTCCTGCTCGTCCTGTGTCTTCCCAGAGGTCCCCAAAATACTTGTAAATATTTCCGGATCCATGTATTAATATTCCTACAAATAAAAATCACTCAATTAGTGTAAATAATAAATATTTTTAAATTAATATAACAATAGAAATGTTTAACAATAAGCTTAGATAAGTGATGTTTTAATGTACATTTTCATGCACTTATCACAACCCCCAACCACTTATTGCTAGTCTCTAGCAATTTCAAGCGTAAAATAAAACGAAAATTAAATAAATAAACTATCTAAGCCACTTTCGTAGGGATCACGATTGCATTTAGCGTATGCAACAAGCCTTTAAACCCCTAGGTGTCCCTAGTGGACGAGTTATAGTCTCGTGAGGGCTTACAGCGACGATACCCACAAACGTCATTCAAAACATACAATCATAAAAATTAAAATTAAAATCAAATAGTCCCAATAGTTTCACATAAGTTTGTCCTCAGAGAATGCATAGTAAAAAACAATAGAACTTTCAAACTCAACGCAACGCAACTCAAATCTAAATCTTTGAATAAATCATCTAAGCTAGACTCACAGTGTGTGTGTGCTAAGGTTCGTTCACAGCTTTATTCCTAGGTAAGCCAACTCAATGATTTCGTTTAAAAATCGGGGTCGATGGTCTAACCAACCTAGATATCTCAATTAAGCTATGTAGTTGCTTTTTATGTGTGCTCAATATGGTATGATTTTTTTTTTCTTTTCTTTTCTCGTCTCTTGTTGCTTTTTCTTTTGAATTTTTCTTTCAACACACCTACCCTTTAAGGTAGCATTTCTCCTCATGGTGGTCCTAATACTCGCCCATGGGTAGCTTCACGCTTATCGGTTATAGGTGGTTCATTTTCTTCTTCAGAGACTTTTTCTTTTATTTGCAATCATACCTTACGTCATAACACAAGCAAATCAGGTAGATATCTAAGCAAACAGTCATTCATGACATACAATTTCTTCAACTAGTCACTTGTTAACTACTCAGGCTTTCACTGCTAAAAACCATAATTAAGTGCTTACGAGTCTAACATAGATAAACTACTCAAATCATCAGATAAAAGTGCATTAAAGGACTTATCGTTTCTAAGATTTCATCCTAAAACAAACAATATCATCATAGGACCTATGTTTAACTATCAGGACTAAAAACAAACAAAACAACAATTTTTTTTTAAATGAATAAATGTATTTAAGACAGGTTTTCATGCCCATGCATACACCCCCACACTTAAAACTTGCATTGTCCTCAATGTAAGATAAATGTAAAGAAAAATGATTAAGGAACAACACTACCAGACGTGGAGTTGATCAGGTTCCTGCTGGTGAGACTTTAGTTGTGTGGATGTGTAGGTTGTGATAACTCCTGTATAAACACTCATGCAAACAGAAAAATAAAACATGCAATTAGCACACAATAAAATATAATTAAAGTAAATAAAATAAAATAAAATTCAGATGCAAGGGTTGCCTCCCCGCTAGCGCTAAGTTTAACGTCGTCAGCAAGACACAAGCACTCAAGTTGTCATGGTGGTTTCCATCGAGCGTACTGATGAAGGCATGCGAGAGAATGCTTGTCTGGCTGTGGCAGTGTATCCACGGATCCTCCAGGGTCAGGTGGCTGAAAGTCTTGACTGCACATATTAAAAAGTTGATTCAACCCTATTTTTAACTTTCCAGGTATCATCTTTAATTGAACACGAGCTCTTCTTTTCCTCCTTTTACGATTCTTTGGGATCACTTTCACTGCAGGAGGATTTGATTCAGGTTGTAGATGAGCTGTTTCTGGCCGGACTGCTTCGAGCATGTATGTACCTTGACACTCATCATCATCCCGTGGTTGTTTTTCAACATGAAAAATATTCACCTCTAGAGTCATATTTCCAAATGATAGCTTCATTAGACCGTTCCTGCAATTGATAAGAGCATTAGCTGTGGCAAAATGTCTACCTAAGATAAGTGGAATTTTGGACTCAGCGTTAACCACAGACTGAGTGTCTAAAATTAGAAAGTCAACGGGGTAGTAGAATTTATCAATTTGAACTAAGACATCCTCAACTACTCCCCGTGGTGTTCTAATGGATCGGTCAGCTAACTGTAAAGCTACTGATGTAGGTTTAATCTCGCCAAGCCCTAACTGCACATAAATCGAATATGGCATGAGATTAACACTAGCACCTAAATCTAATAATGCTTGACCAAACTCATGGGTGCCAATGTGGCAGGTTATGGTAGGACATCCTGGATCTTTATACTTTGGCGGAGTCCTCTGTGCAATTACTGTACTTGCCTGCTCTGTCAAGAATGCAGTCTTTTTCACATTATGCTTCTTCTTCATAGTGCATAGATCCTTTAAAACCTTAGCGTATGTGGGAACCTGTTTGATTACATGTAATAAGGGCAGGTTGATCTTTACTTGCTTAAGATGTTCTAGGATCTCACCGTTTGGGTCCGCAGCTCTGGTAGTGGGCCTAAGGGCTTGAGGAAATGGTACTCTGACCTGGTAAGATGGCTCTGGATCTTCCTGTGGGGTGTTGGTATCAATATCTTTAGGGTCTCCTACAGTTTTTGGAGTATCATGTGTCCCTACCTCTTTACCTTACTTCTAGTGAATATAGCATTAACAACACTTTCACATTAGTTGTTTCGTGATTAGCCTGTGCCATGTGTTGGCTTTGTGGATTTGGTTGAGCCTGAGATGGGAATTTTTCTTGTTCGTGCACACTCAAGACATTAGTTAACCTAGAGATCTGACTCTTAATCTCCCTATTATCTTCAACTACTTGAGCTATCAATGACTCAAACCTTTGATTTGTTTTATTCTGGGCTTCTACAATCACCTTCTGGGCTTCCACAAATGCCTGCACTGTATCCTCTAAAGAATTTCTAGGAACCATAGGTGTGTGATACTGAGGGGTACTATATCCTCTGGGTGGTGATGTTTGACTCGGCTGATGGGACTCCTGCTTCCAACTAAGGTTGGGATGGTTCCTCCAACTAGGATTATAGGTGTCTGGGTATGGGGTATAAGACTTCTGGTACATCCCTACGTTATGGCATTGTTCCTCACATGGTCCCCTAATCTCATCATACACATGGCGCTCTTGGGATTCTAGCTGGGCTACTGAATATATAGTCTTGCTATCTCTGGCTTTTAAGGCTTCTATCTGTTTGGTCAATAACTCAACTTGTGCCTTAAGACCATCCTCTTCCCTAAAGTGTTGTAAGCTTCTGCTAGGAGGAGTGAGGTGTGTCCTATCAGTGCTATCCATGGAATTAGGTCCAGTCCAGGTATGAGACTTCTTAGCTAGGTCATCTAGGTACTCGAGGGCCTCATCAGGATCCTTTCGGATAAACTCACCATTACACATCGTCTCAACGAATTGGCGCTCCCTAGGTGTCAATCCATCATAAAAGTAACTAACTAACCGCCAACTCTCAAATCTATGGTGGGGACAACTAGCTAGCAACTCCTTATACCTCTCCCATGTTTGGTAAAGGGTCTCACTGTCTTTCTGGGAAAAGGTGGAGATTTGTTTTTTAAGGGCATCTGTCTTGTGGTGTGGGAAATATTTGTCAAAGAATGCCCGGGTCATCTCGCCCCACGATCCTATTGACCTAGGCCTCAAAGAATACAACCAACTCTTAGCTCTATCCTTAAGGGCAAATGGGAAGAACTTAAGTCTAATTGTGTCGGTAGTCCCAAAACGGTCATGGAAGGTTGCTACTACCTCTTCAAACTCTCTAATATGCACATAAGGATTTTCGCTCTCTAAACCGTGAAAAGTTGGAAGATATTGTATCATTCCAGGCCTAAAGTCTATATGTGGTGCATTAGGAGGAAACATGATGCATGAAGGTGTAGCTGTGCGAGTTGGGTGGCGGTACTCTTCAAGAGTCCTCCTAGGTGGTCTTTCGTATTCACTCATGTTATGTGCGCTAGACGCGGATGGTGTAGAAAAAGGATTTTCAAATATGTTATCAGAGTCTGAGCTTTCTTCTTCAGTCCTAACAAATCTACCAAATCTATCCCCACGTCTAGACATGTAATTGAAGCTCAAATAATACGAGAAATAAAATAAAAAATAAATAAATAAAAATAATAAACTAAAACTTAAAATCTAACTAAAACTAGAACAAAAAATAAAATAAAAATAACTAATTAAAAATAAAAAAACTAAATTACTAAAAGAAAATAAATAACCGAAAAATAAATAAATAAAAGGAACGAAGTTACCGCTTCGTTATTGACTAAGCAAACCTGGTCCTTTTGCTTGTAAACCGTCTCCCCGGCAACGGCGCCAAATTTTGATTACGCCCAAAGATGACTCGCGGTTATCGCAGTACAGTTGGGGTGTCGATTCCACAGAGAGATGGTTACAAAGAAACTGATTCACTAAATCAAGAACGTTTAGCAACAACTGATTTCAAGAAAAGATTAAAATGTGATGGAAAATTAAGGATTTCAAAGACTAAAAAGATTTTAACAATAATGAGAAAGATAGCAAAGCATCAAGGTCCCCTCTTGCACCTATTACTTATATTCTGTTATTGATTCATGTTATTACACAATTGAGGATTTCACGTCCCAAATCCAAAATTGGAAGATATTTAACTCTACACCAGTTTAAGTTCTAAGGTAATTGTCATTCAACCTTCTCTACGTTCACAACTCACAAGGTTATCGTTACAACCTATCTAACGACGACAATATACCCTCGGGCAATACTGCAGCAGAAGATCAACTCGCAAAACAACCTTAATCTATCAAACCAATTTTACCAACAACACATAGAAAAAGCGTGACTGAATCTATATGTAAACTAATAAAATATAGTTCTCAAATAATCAATAGAATAAAGAGATGAAGAGAATAAAAATTGTATTAATCAATTAAAACCATTCATGAATCAAATAACAAGAATACAAGAGTTGGGTACAAGAGTTCGCCCTTAGCTTTGCTTGGGAGATTAGTTCCGCATTCTAGATGAAGAAACAACAGAGATAGGATGGGGAATCATCGGATAAATCATTGTTTCTGATCCCGAGAATTTGCACAACTCTGATTTCTTGTTTGTATTGTGTAACTAGCCTCCTCTTTGTGTTTGGGAGAACAATTGTATTTATAGTAGTGTCAGGGTATCATTAGGATTTCAGAAAACCCTAGAAATCGAGTCCTGGAATGCGTAGGATTTCTTACCGCAGCGCTGAAACAATTTAAATAGCGTCTGGGTGCTAAACTCCCTAGAAAATGTATGGGCGGACCACGTTCTGGAGGCGCCAAGGCGCCTGGCCTCTTCATTGGCGCCTTGGCGCCAATTTGTTCTTTATTGAGGGCGCCATGGCGCCCTTGATGAATGATGAATGGCGCCATTCTCACTGGAAAATGTATGCAGTTTTGGCGCCATGGCGCCAATGCTCCTGCTCGTCCTGTGTCTTCCCAGAGGTCCCCAAAATACTTGTAAATGTTTCCGGATCCATGTATTAATATTCCTACAAATAAAAATCACTCAATTAGTGTAAATAATAAATATTTTTAAATTAATATAACAATAGAAATTGTGTACTAAAACATAAAATATATAACTAAATGTTTAACAATAAGCTTAGATAAGTGATGTTTTAATGTACATTTTCATGCACTTATCAATGGGCTAGCATTACACTTGTGCATGTTATGGAAGCGTAACGGCATAGTTCTCATATATTTGGGTATTGGATACTCATGCAAGTGTAATATGAGGTTCTGTTTACCGATGATACGGAAACAGCTTCGCTCTGGATAGACCCATCGGAATCCCATTGGTAGTATGACTATGTGTCTATGGGAATCCGAATCAGGGTAGGTGTATTTGGTCATAATCTGAGACTTGCATCGCTAATACTTGCGACAATCAATATACTTTGGTTTTGGTCGTTCAGGGCTTTAACAGGTTCTGTGTACGCCTCTTCTGGGTATACCGAGAATCGTAGTGTATTGGGTGTGATGTCAAGATAGAAGTATCATTTCAGTCATATGGAGATGATGATCACGAAAGGATACTGTACTGGTACTCTAAGTGCTATAGCCATCGGGGAAGTATGACTAGGTCATGACTTTCCGATAATAAAGAGATTAGTTGCTAGTGATCCGATATATGCTTCGTACGGGGTAGGTAGAACTCCAACCCCAGGCCTAGCATGTGACATCCGATACTGGATCGTAATACGCAATACTACGTATACTACGCCTTACAAAGATCTCGTATTCCTTTAAAAGAATATTTCTGGAGAATTGGATAGGCACGATGCTTTGCTAGAAGCCAACCATGTCTTGTAAATCGGTAAGAATATGGTACTGGGTACGGACGTGTTCGGATAGTCCGATAACCGTATTTACTGCCAACATATCTAGGGATCTCTTGGGTCGCATCCCAAAGATTCACCAATGATATTTGACTCGAACAATATTAATCTGTGATTAATTAAGAGAGAGAAATATAATCTGGGATTAATTACGGTAAGAATTAATCTGGGATTAATTATCAGAGAAATAATTAAGAATTAATCTGGGATTAATTGCGTCGAGAATTTATCTGGGATTAAATTTGTCGAGAGGAGAGAACGCGATTAATTTGGAATTAATCGGTAAAATAAATTTAATAGTTAAATTAGATTTTACTATTTAATTTATTTAATTGGGATAAAATAATATATTAGATATATTAAATGAAATCGGATTTCAATGGGGGAATTAAATTGGATTTTAATTCTAGCGAACGAATTAATTTGGAATTAATTCGCGAGCGACTTCTGTAATAATTTTACTGGGTATTATTATTTAATTAAATTAGATTTAATTGCATCGCGACGGAGAATTCGTTTAATCAGATTAAACGAACTCGAGCCCAAAAATGTGTAGTGTAAGCCAACTAGATTTGGAATTAAATGGGTGGGACCCATGACTTATATCAATTGTCAACAATTGATATAAGTGGTTGGCAATGAATTAAATTGGATTTGATACACATCATACCTACCAAGTTAAAATCAATTAAAAATGAATTTTGGAAATTCTTTATTTCTCTCTCGGTTTGGCCGAATGGCTATTAATCTTCTCTTTTTCATTTTGGCGAAATGTGTGGCCATTGAATTCTCCATTTTTGAGAAGGCCAAATGAAGTGGCTACTGTCTTCTTCTAAAAGAACATATAAAAGGCCAAAAACAATATTGCTTTCTTTTGAAGAGTGCCCATTTTACTTCTCTGTCTGGGATTGGCCGAAAGAAGCAATTTTGGTTTTCTTTTGAAGATCAAACCAAATTGGCCTCTGTCTTTTGAAGAATGGTCGAAATAGGCAATTGGCTTTTCTTATAAAGATTGGCTGATTGCTTCCCTCTCTCTTGGGCGAATTTGCTTCTCATTGGGAGATAAAAATTTGTTCCATTTTATTCTTGCTAGCACACATATAGGAGTCAAGTGAAGGTGATAGGGATACGCACTCATGGGCTTGGAAGCTTCAACATCCATGAAAAGTTTTGAACTCAACCGATCAATGTAAGTCCTTCGCAACTTATTTTTGATTTTATTCACACACTAATCACACTTAGAGATCCCGTGGCATGTCTAGGACACTAACAAATGGGGCCTTTGAGACCCATTAAGAATGGATTTGGAATCCAAGTCTAAAAGGCACCATTAAAAGTGTAATTATTTAATTTGGAATTAAAAATGAATTAGTATTGGATACAATTTAAATTGGATTTAAAATTATAGTTCGATATAATTCAAGAATACGTACTTTAAGTATTTATTCTTAAACGAGTTGGACTCGTGCAAATCAAATCGTTGTATGAACATTGGATGGTCATTAATTCAAAGATTAATTAATTGGATTAGATTGATTGAATAACATGCTTTGTGTGAATACTTGGATGTATTGTATGAATAATGTATATCAGATGGATATTAGATGGGTGGGGGCAATTTCAGAAATTGTTGTAAGTATGGTACTTATTTATTAAATTGGACCTGCGTGTCCAGCCTTTCACCTTCTTATCTCTTTGTATTTCTCTTCTCACCAATTCCCCTCAATGTAAATGAGGTTTCTTTAATGTATTATGTAATTGGGTAGAAGTATGTAAACTGCTAGCGGGAGAGAGGAAAAAGAGAGATTTGTTCTAGGAACAAAGATTGTTAATATCCATCCGCATATCATTATTAATTTTAATCGCGCTTTATTATGATTTTAGAATGCATGTTTAAGGGTGTATGATGAGACCTAATCAAAGATAATAAATTGGTTTCCAATTTACGCAAAAAACCTTTACTCAAGTATTAAGCGTTTTTCCTTCCATTGAGTGGTTCTCTCTCAAGATCCAAGATTGGCATTGGTTTGTTGGCCAAATTCAAGATCGTTGTCCATCGCGGATGTGTTTGAACCACGAAAGCTTTTTTATGTATCGCATGTCTTGGGTAGTTATGATTTGTTGGCCAAAGTCAAGGTCACTTATGTACATCGACGTGGATTACAAAGCTTTCCCACTGTCAATGGGTCGCGCTTAACTGGAATCATTAAGCTTGTTGAGCCAAAGCCAAGGCTTAGTTGATTCAGAGGAAAAAGGTTAGGAAATATATATTGGATATATATCTCGGACTTTGAGGTCCACCTACCGGATCTAGGAATTGGATGAGATCCAATTGATCTTAGAGATCTACCTAGTTAAGTTTCATACAGCTTGTTGGCCAAAGTCAAGGTTGTGTGTTATTTACGGGATCCTAGCCCACTAGAAAACTGGGTTTCCCGAGTACTTCACAGAGGGTCAGAGGCTCGCCGAAAAATAGTGGGAGGCCAGTATTAAATTTGCAATTTCGTTTAATACTTGCTTACACGCGCTCTTTTAATTTATTTATCGTTGTTATAAATATATTAGTTGGACTAATATAGAATATTACTTTCTTTGAATAGTTAGACTGTACAAGACACTACTCCATTTGTAGTTAGTTATATAGTTGGACTATAGTAACCATTACATTTTGAGTGTACCTGAAATCTTTGATTGAATAGTTGGACTATTGTAATCGAGATGGCTGGAAAGATTAGCGTTAGGGACATCATCATGGGCGATAATGTCTTTAACGGCTCTAATTTTCCAGATTGGGAGATGAACCTTAGGATAGTCCTGAGGGCTGAGAAATTACTCTATGTTATAGAGAAACCTCTCGGGCTTGAGCCCGGAGTTGAGCAAATAGTATATCATGAGCTTTGAAAGACTCATCGTGATGATAACTTTAGTGCTCAATATGTCATGCTTGTCGCAATGACTCCTCAATTTCGTCGTCAGAACAAAGGATTATAGTATGATGTTGAAATTGAAGGATCTTCACAGATCTAATCTTATATCTCAGAAGCACAAATTGCACAAGAAGCTCTTTCGCTAGCGTATGTAAGAGGGTACGTCTGTCGAGCACTATGTGTCACAGATGATTGCTGACATCGAACAGCTAGGTCATCTGGGCATAACCTTCGAGGCTGAGACTTATATAGATTTGATCTTACAGTCTTTGCCCGACTGTTGGGGCGAGTTCTCATAAACTATAATATGATTAACCAAGAGAAAACTCTTGGATAGTTATTGGCGATGCTAAAAGAAGCAGAACCAGAGCTTCAGAAGGGCAACAAGCACGAGACGCATCTTACTTCGACATCCTAGAAGGCCAAGGCTTGGCCGAAGGCTTTTGGGGTGTGAATAAAAATGGCAAAGTCAAAATCATCACAGTCTTCTGGGAAGATAAATGACATATCCCAAGATGTCTGCCTAAACTGTGGCAAATGGGGTCACTGGAAGCGTGACTGCCGTATGGACAAGACATACATGAAGGAAGTGAAGGCGAGCAAGGCTCTGACTTCAGGTATGTTTGTTATTGTAATAAACGCGTCCACTACTGGTCTTAAAAATTGGATTTTTGATACTGGATGTGGTACATACATATGTACTGATGTGTGAGATCTGCTGATTAGCAGGAAATTCGCTTCAGATGAGATTGACCTGCGAGTCAGAAATGGGACGAGAGTCGCTGTTTTGTTGGCTGTGGGAATCTAAGTTTAGAACTGCCCTTTGGGCATGTACTTAAATAGGAAACTGTTATAATGTACCTAGTTTGACTAGAAACATTATCTCTATATCTAATTTAACCCGTTGCGGGTATACCTTTATTTCCAGAACACTGGGGTTTTTTTATAAGATGATATTGAGATATACACATAGATGAGAATAACAGTATTTATATTTCGAATATAATGAATCTCAAATATATAACATGACACAAAAGGCTCAAATTGAGAGTAAAACACGGATGAAACTTATATGTGGCATTGGTATGGGAACATCAACAAGACTCGTATATCCACACTTTCGAAGAGTGGAACTGGACGGATTGGATCCAAAAATCATATAATGTCTGTGAATCTTGTTATTAGGTAAAGTGCCTAAAACACCTTTTAGCGGTAAGGGTTATAAGTGCCACTTGTTGTTAACTGACCGGCGTAAACACACACGTATAACGCAAGCGCACGTATCGTTCAAGTAGTATATAAAAGTATCGATCCCACGAGGACTTAATACCTAAGCTATTAATTTTATGAGGTCAAATGATTACTAGTATCTAACAGGTTGTTTGATAGATTTGAAAAGGTGACGATTCTAAATTTAAAAATAAGTAAATAAAATTGTTCGAAAGTAGGTTTAAGAAAATTCAATATTAAAAACTATCTAGGGTTGTGATTTCTTCCAATATCATTTTAAAGATGAAGTGGTTATCTTATAGTTGGATAAAATATTGATTTATTAACCTGGAACACTAAATTATGTAAAAGCCTCTTCCGATGGTCAACTACAAATATCCAGTATAACCCAATTGAACCATATGTCTATGTCAACCAAATTACCTGGATTCATTAAGATTAAGTTCCAATTATGGCTACCCCCGCCCGACAGGTATATTCCTATCCTGTAAGGAAATCTATTAAAGGGTTATCTATCCTCAAGGAAGATCGTGGGCTATTGAGTCTAAGGTCTTAAACTTAAAATCCCTATGTCTAGTTCATTTTAAGTTTACCAGTTCAATTTTATTAATGGCCAGTTAATAAAAAGCATTAAGATTAAGACTCAATAAATAAACCTTTATATTACCCAAACTATAATTTAACCCCTTATAAACCGGTGATATTGGATTTCATCACAACCCCAGATAACTGGCTTAGTTACGACACATATTTACGGGTAGTAGTAAAATTTAAATAAAATAAAAGACATAAAGTAAATTCTGAAAATTAAATACTGAAAAGTAAATTGCTGAAAGTAAAAAAAAAGTAAAAAGTAAAAGTAAAAAGTAAAAGTAAAAAAAAATAAAAGTAAATTACTGAAAGTAAATTGCTGCTGAAAAGTAAATTACTGAAATAAATAAAGTAAAGTACAATAAAAGAAAATGCTGGGGTTAGAGGATCAACTTTTATTACTACTATTTTAGATATCTCCCTTAATATAATATATTAACTTTGCGTGATAATTACCAACCAGCCATATAGGCGGTATCCTGATTAAGTCAAATTAATAATTAATTACCAACCGACCAACCAGGCGGTATCCATACTTAGTCAGGTTAAAACCAATTTATAATTAATTTCCAACCGGCCAATATAGCGGTATCCTCATTAAGTCAGATTTTAAATAGTTTATATTTTATATTTAAGGGAGATTAATCTAGATAGCAATAATAAAAGCTTTACTTTTACCCCAGCAAAGGGGAGTTACCTCCTCATTGCTTGAAAAATAAAAACTGCAAAGTAAAGAAAAGAAAAGGTTTGTGCGTAAAAGTAAATTGCGGAAAGTAAAAACTGAAAAGTAAAGAAAAGAAAGTGCGAAAGCGGAAATTAATTACTGGAAGCTGTAAATAAACAAACAAGATACAATCTTCTTATTTATTCATTAGGAATTTCAAAGAAGAAAGTATGAATTTTACAAATGAAATGGCTTGGTATTTATAGGCAAAATTTTGCCTATATCAAATCATCCATCAAATTCTCCACCAAATCCATAATTGCTCCACTAATTTCTTATCTTGTTTGGTGTTGATTTGATAATTTTTATTAATTATTTATTAATTTATATTTTGCTTTGAAAATGATTGATAATGACTTTAATAATTACACATCACACACTTCTGGATGGTTCATCAATTTCGGTCATGAACTCTTCAGAATTCGAAAATATTTTCTCTTTCAAAGTTGTAGATCTTTGAGTCTTCTTGAATCAGCTCAATCCGATATCTGAGTAAAAAGTTATGCCCAAAATACGACAGATGCGCAAAACTGGAATTCCAAACTGCACTTCGTCAAAACGCCATTTCAAGTTTCCAATCTCCAAAATTAATATATCAAGTCCAATAATTGCCCTTATTTGACCCATATTTCATCCTAAATGATTTCATTGAGACCCGATATTATTTTATCTGCAAAATAAACTAAAACACATCAAAACGTTCATCAAACCCGAGAAACTAAACAAAATATTAAGTTAAAGGGGCGGTAAATATTGATATATTTTCCGCTCATCACACCCCCAAACCTAACATTTTGCTAGTCCTCGAGCAAAACAAACAAAATAAAAATAAAATTAAACTAAGCCACTTTCGTAGGGATCACGGTTGCATTTAGCATATGCAACAAGCCTTTAAACCCCTAGGTGTCCCTAGTGGACGAGTTGTAGTCTCGTGAGGGTTACAGCAACGATACCCACAAACATTTTACAAAAGTAAAAAGGTAGTAAAACTAATGCACACAAAAGCAAAAAGACAAGAGAAAAGAGAATAAAGAAGTTAGTGACTAATCAGGTGAAACTTCTACTTCAAGTTACTAGTTGTTTTCTTCCTTCTAAATTACCGAATAAGTAAATTCTCCGATTATTTTACCATTCTTCATATACACAGCCAACAAAATATTAAACAACTCATTTTTGCCCACAACAGTCATAAGTGCAGTTGATAAGAGAGTATATTTTTGTCCTAAAGTTCTATCAGATTTCACACTTTTTGTAGCAATGGAATAATTTTTCTCATTTTTCTGATTTTTTTCTTTGTTTTCTATTCTATTTTTTTTATTTATATACAATACTTCCATCTATGTAGCGAGTGTTGGGTCGTGTGACTCCCAAACCAGTTGGCTTTAGGGCACCAGGTGTTAAGACACCCCTACGGACTTAATTACTCAGACTTCAGATATATATATTTTTGCAGCATCTTTGATCCATGTAACGAGCTTTGGGCCAGTGACTCCCAAACCAGTTGGCTTTAGGGCACTAGGTGTTAAAACACCCTTACAGACTTAATAACTCGGATCTCAGATTTTTTTTTTTTTACTCCATTGCTTTTTGAGATGTTCCTCCAATTAAACTAGAGCACTGAATATTACAAACTTTTCAATTTTAGCTCATGTCCGTATGTTACTATATATGTTGATAATATCTGTAACTGAGCATATGAAGATCCATTTTAGTCAGTTTTAAGGAGAATTCACAAATTAAATAATTCAAAATGAAATAAACAAAAATTAACTTGTTTCGAAATAGGTTTGAGATACGTCTCAGGAGTGGAAACTCCTTACTCAGCTATCTCTTACCAATTTCACCTTTTTAGTCAAAACAAAAAAAACGCAAAATATTTTTGTATTTTTTGAAAATTTTCATTTTTTTTGTATTTTTCGAAAAATTTTGGACTAAAAATAAAAACAACACACAAACTAAAAACAAGGTACTGATCAACTAATTTCCTCCCCCAAACCTAAATGAGACATTATCCCCAATGTCTTAAACAGTAGAAGAAGAGTTTAGAAAATAATACCTGGTTAGCTGAAATTCTACAGGAAATTAAAGGTTAAGATCCAGATTAATCCGACGCCTCTTACCACGATCGTCCTCAGACCAATTTATCTTTGAAAGGATAGGGTCAACTCGTGGTTCATAGGCTATGAGTTGGTCTATTAGATCCGGAGCAGTTCTGGCAGTAAAGAGGAGTTCTTTCAAAGGTTTTGACACGAACCCATTTCTCCGAGCATCATCAAGAAACACACAAAGAAAATCATAAAATCCATCAACGTTGAGCAATCCAATTGGTTTCTGGTGTATGTTCAGGTTCGCCCAAGATAGCACTATAAAAATTTCCTCCAATGTACCCAAGCCACCTGGCAAAGCAATAAAAGCATCAGCACGGTTAATCATTTCTACCAGTCGTTCAGACATACCTGGCACGATCAGTTCCTCTCCGTTTGATGGTTCAATAAGATTTGCCTCTGCCAAGGGTTTTGGGATGATTCCCAAAACGTGACTGCCTCCTTCCTGTACAGCCTTTGAAACGATCCCCATAAGTCCAAGATTGCCTCCGCCATATATTAAGTGCATATTCCTTGCAGCTAAGACTCGACCCAATTCTGTGCTGCTTCTACGTATTGTGGTTTAGTACCAACACTACTACCGCAAAACACACAGATGTTTTCAACTCGTCTTCTTGAAGTGGCTTCCATGTTTTACTCTGGATGTCTTCAAAAGTGCAATGATGAGTTGAATTTATAATACCTGAAAAGGGTGAGTAAAATAATAGCACTAGTACCTGCCAAATGACAATTATTAGTTAAACAAATCGTGATAGTCAAAAAGGTCTGGATCCTGTCGGAGAAAATAAAGAAAACAACAAAACAAATTACAATTATTAGGAAAAGACAAAGAGATATAATATTTACAAGAAAAGTAGCGGCTTGATTGACGTCTATGCGTCAGGGACAAGCTTCCCATCCAATTTTCTTATAAATTGGCAAACAGGGTCTTTTTGAGTCAGATTCCCAAGACTTAACTGTTGTCTTTCTTTTTGAAATTGTGTATGTAATTTGCGAAAGGCTATGTGAACATATCCACTGGGATGCGTCTCAAGAGTTGAAGATATATCATCTAAAGACTCCTTACTCAAGCCATCCCTAATGAATTTAATTTTGTCTTCGCGATTATCAGACACCATTCCTAAAGAACGACAACGAGTATTGCAATTCCATCGTGCACATTTGTAACAAACACCCATTTGTTTAGCTCTACGTTTCTTTGCATAGGTGCTTCTTCCAAACCAGGCAGATGTGAAATAAAAGAGTCAGAAGACTCACCTGCCAATCGGACCTGTGCTTCAATTACCCAACGAATGTCATTAGGAACACCATGAATTGTTAGTAGTCTCATCCGTTCCAAGCGAGCTTTGTAACTTTCATCAGAGATTTTTGAGGGAGAGAAGGAAATTGCTTGTGAAGATTTGCGAGAGCTTCTTCCATCTTGAAATGACTTAATCTGCAAAAACTAAACACACAAAATTAAATCACACCAAATCACAATATATACACAAATTGCATGGGTTGCCTCCCTGCGAGCGCTAAGTTTAAAGTCGTCAGCTAGACTTGACTTCTCGAACGTTAGGCTGGATCTGAAAGTGTGACACTTTCTTTTTGTCGCTCAAATGATTCTCCCCAGTAGTGTTTGACACGCTGACTGTTAACCTTGAATGTGTTGTTGGTGTTGGGATCCAGTAACTCAACAGCTCCATAAGGTAAAACTGAGTGATCACAAATGGACCTGACCACCTAGATTTCAACTTTCCAGGGAAAAGTTTCAACCTCGAGTTGTACAACAACACCTGCTGCCTTGGTTCCAACTGTCTGTGCACTATTTTTCGGTCATGCCATTTCTTTGTCTTTTCTTTGTATAATCTGGCATTCTCATAAGCCTGTAGACGAAACTCCTCCAATTCGTTGAGTTGATGAAGTCGTTTCTCCCTGCAGCTTGTGAATCAAGATTCAACTTCTTCAGTGCCCAGTACGCCTTGTGCTCAAGCTCAACTGGCAGATGGCACGCTTTCCCAAACACCAATCGATATGGAGACATACCAATGGGTGTCTTGTAAGCTGTCGGTAGGCCCATAATGCATCATCTAGTTTTGTTGACCAGTCTCTCCTTGTTGATCCAACGGTTCTTTCTAGGATTCTTTTGATTTCCCTGTTTGAAACCTCAACCTGTCCATTTAACTGTGGATGGTAAGCTGTGGCAACCTTGTGAGTAACTCCGTATTTGGATAGGAGTGCATCGAAGTATCTGTTGCAAAAATGAGAGCCACCATCACTGATGATTGCACGAGGTGTTCCGAACCGAGTGAAAATATTCTTTTTCAGGAATTTGATCACGACTTTTGAATCATTGGATGGAAGTGCAATTGCTTCAACCCATTTGGAGACGTAGTCTACTACACAACCAGGATGTACAGGTTTCCGAATGATGGAACAAAGGGTCCCATGAAATCAATACCCCATACATCGAATATTTCCACTTCTAGAATGTTTTGCAACGGTCCTTCGTTTCTCCTGGAAATATTTCCCATTCTCTGGCACCTGTCACATTGAAAAGCAAAAAGATAAGCATCTTTAAAAAGAGTGGGCCAGAACAAACCTGATTGTAGGACTTTGGCTGCAGTTTTGTTTCCGCTGAAGTGTCCGCCATATGGTGATGAATGACAGTGCTGCAAAACACTGTTGATTTCCTCATGTGGAACACATCGTCTCAGTAATTGATCAGCACCCGTTTGAACAGGTACGGCTCATCCCAGACATAGTGCTTGACTTCTTTGAAGAACTTCTTCCGTTGCTGAGTTGTCCATTCCAACGGCCATTTTCCTGACACAATGTAGTTGACATAGTCAGCATACCAAGGGACTTCCTGTTGTTTCATGGCAAACAGCTGTTCATCTGGAAAAGTTTCTTTGATTGACAGATCTTTGTCAGCTGTTTCTCCATTCTCGAGCCTCGATAGATGATCTGCCACCTGATTCTCTGTCCCTTTCCTGTCTCGAATCTCCACGTCAAATTCTTGCAGAAGAAGTATCCAACGGATCAATCTGGGTTTGGCATCTTTCTTCGTGATCAGATATTTGATTGCTGAATGATCTGTGTAGACCACCACTTTGGGACCCAACAGATAAGAGCGGAATTTGTCAAAAGCGTACACAACTGCGAGCAACTCCTTTTCGGTGGTTGTGTAGTTGAGTTGAGCTTCATTTAGAGTTCTGCTGGAGTAGTAAATGGTGTGGAAAATCTTTGCTTTGCGTTGTCCCAAAACTGCACCTACAGCAAAATCACTAGCATCGCACATCACTTCAAATGGAAGGGTCCAGTCTGGTGCTACAATGATGGGGGCAGATACCAGCTTCTGTTTTAAGATTTCAAAAGCTTCCTGGCATTCTTTGGTGAAGTTGAAAGGCACATCCTTCTCCAGAAGATTGCAAAGAGGTTTTGCAATTTTGGAAAAGTCTTTGATAAATCTCCTGTAAAAACCTGCATGTCCAAGAAAACTTCGAATACCTTTAACTGATGTTGGTGGAGGTAGTTTTTCAATTGTCTCTATCTTTGCTTTGTCTACCTCAATCCCCTTTGTGAGATCCGGTGTCCAAGAACAATGCCTTCTTGCACCATGAAGTGGCATTTCTCCCAGTTGAGTACCAGGTTTGTATCTTCGCACCTTTGTAACACATGTTCCAAATTTTGCAAACAATGGTCAAAAGAATCTCCAAACACAGAAAAGTCATCCATGAAAACCTCCATACTCTGCTCCAGCATGTCTGAGAAGATGGCCATCATGCAACGCTGAAATGTGGCAGGGGCATTACATAATCCAAATGGCATCCTGCGGAAAGCAAAAGTACCATAGGGACATGTAAATGTAGTTTTCTCCTGGTCTTCTGGTGCGATGGCAATCTGATTGTACCCTGAATATCCGTCCAGAAAGCAATAGAACTCATGTCCTGCCAGTCTGTCTAACATCTGGTCAATGAATGGTAGCGGAAAATGGTCATTTCTCGTGGCTTTGTTCAGTTTCCTGTAGTCCATGCATACTCTCCATCCAGTCACTGTTCTTGTTGGGATTAGCTCATTCTTTTCATTGGTAACCACAGTAATTCCTCTTTCTTTGGCACACACTGCATAGGACTTACCCAACTGCTGTCTGAGATGGGGTAAATGATGCCAGCATCCAACCATTTGATGATTTCTTTCTTCACGACTTCCTTCATGATTGGATTGAGTCTCCGTTGATGCTCCACTGTGGGTTTGTACTCATCGTTCATCAAGATTTTGTGCATGCAAAATGATGGACTAATGCCTCGAATGTCTGCTATAGTCCAGCCAATGGCTTTCTTGTGCTCTCGTAATACTCTCAGCAACTTTTCTTCCTGCTCCAATGTTAGTGAAGAAGAAGAAATAATAACAGGTAATTCAGAAGAGTTTCCAAGAAATGCATACCTGAGATGGCTCGGAAGTAACTTCAGCTCCAACTGTGGTGGTTCTTCAATCGAAGGCTTGATTCGATCTTTTTTGGCAGTTCCAAACTTTCAACTGGTGGTGTTGCTTTGAATCGGAATGGTTTGTCAAGGTAGTTGATACATTCCAGGATTTCAGCATCTAGCTCGCTGTCAGTCATGTTGGTGATGCAAGCTTCAAGTGTATCTGTGGGATTTGGCTCAGTATTTTGAACGATACTATCAACAACATCAACTCTGAAGCATTCTTCTTCTTTTCATCGCTCGGGAATTTCATGGCTTTGAAAACATTAAAGGTCACTTCTTGGTCCTGCACTTTCATGGTCAGTTCTCCTTTTTGCACATCAATCACAGTTTTACCTGTAGCCAAGAATGGTCTCCCAAGAATGATAGGTATTTCTTTGTCTTCTTCCATGTCAAGGATGATGAAATCTGCTGGGAGAATTAGTTTGTCTACTTTGACCAGCACATCTTCAACAACACCTCTTGGAAATGCAAGTGTTCGGTCAGCAAGTTGCAATGAAACTGAGGTAGGCATTGCTTCTCCAATCTGCAGTTTCCTGTAAATAGAAAAAGGCATCAAGTTAACACTAGCTCCTAAATCACATAAAGCCTTACCGATGTAATGTTCTCCAATGGTGCATGGAACTGTGAAACTGCCAGGATCTTTCAACTTCGGGGGAAGTTTCCTCTGAATAATGGCGCTGCATTCTTCCGTTAATGCTACTGTTTCGTAGTCTCCCAATCTCGTTTCGTGAAAGAATGTCTTTCATGAATTTGACATAACTGGGCATTTCTTCCAAGGCTTCTGCAAATGGGATGTTGATGTGCAGCTTTTTGAAAACCTCCAGGAATCGAGCAAACTGCTTGTCCAGTTTGTTTTTCTGAAGACGCTGAGGAAAAGGTGGAGGTGGAGTGATCTGTTCTTTTTCCTTTGCTTCTTTTTCCTTTGCCTCTTTTTCCTCCATCTGTTGTTCAGCTTCTTTTGGAACTTCTTCTTGGGACATCTTGATTCCAACATCTTTGTTGATTTCAGTACCGCTTTTCAAAGTAATGGCTTGACATTGCTCCTTCCCTCGGTTCCTTGGATTGGGTTCTGTGTTGCTGGGAAGATTACCTGGTGGTCTGTAACTCTGAGCATTGGCCAGTTGTCCGATTTGATTCTCCAGTGCTTTGATGGAAGCTGATTGGCTCTGAAAGATAGCATCGTACTTTTTTAACTGAGCCAGCACTTCTGCTATTCCTGGTTCATTTGCCTGCTCCTGGCCTTTGTTCTGTTGCTGGAATCCAGGTGGTGGATAGGTCCGCTGTTGGCCTGAATTGTTGCTCCATGAAAAATTAGGATGATTCATCCACCCTGGGTTGTAGGTGTTGGAATATGGATTGTTCCCCTGTCTGTTGAAATTGTTGACAAAATTCACCGTTTCTTCAAGTTGGTTTGACTCTGGTGCTCCTCCATATGGTGAACTTGTGGATACAGTGGTAAGAGTCTCCATGAATTTGCATATCTGATCTAGCTTGTTGTTGACTGCTGTATTGGCTCCACTTTCATAAATTCCTGCAATTCTTTGGATCATGCTCCTTTTGTTGGCCACAAGGAATTGTTGTTGGCCATTTCTTCGATTAGATCCCAGGCTTGATCTTCTCCTTTTGCCATTAAAGCTCCTCCAGCAGCAGCATCGATTGTGGTTCTCATTATTCCAGAAAGTCCATTATAGAATGTTTGGACTTGAAGCCATTTTGGAATCTCATGGTGAGGACATTTCCGGAGTAAATCTTTGTACCTTTCCCAAGCTTCGTAGAGGGATTCTGAATCTTGTTGTACAAAGGATGTGATGTCATTCCTCAGTTTTCCGGTTCTGGCTGGTGGAAAGTACTTTGCAAGAAATTTGGTGGCTAAAGTGTTCCAAGTTGTGATAAACCTGCTGGTAGTGAATGTAGCCAAGCTTTAGCTCTGTCCTTCAAGGAGTATGGAAAAAACACGCAGTCTCATTGCTTCTTCAGCTTCTCGGTTGTAATTGAAAGTGCCGCAAACTTCCAGGAAGTTGCTGATGTGGGCATTAGGATCTTCAGTTGCATTTCCCCCAAACTGAACTGACTGCTGAATCATCTGGATGCATGTTTTGATGTCACTGCATTTGCTGGTAAGGGAGGAAGTACAATACAAGAAATGAGTCTGTCAACCACCGGAATGGTTCTGTCTCGAATGGGAATTGGGTGGTGCAACCTCCAAAGGTTCAGGTTCCATGTTGACTAAAGCTTTTGGCCTTCTCGCCTTTCCCTTCTCAACTGTCTGATGGTTCTTTCAATTTCTGGGTCAAGCGGTCGAGTTCAAAGCTTCTGGTTCGTCTCATGAAGTTTCTGAAAACCTGAAACACAAGAAAACAAAAACAATAAGTAAAAAGAAATTAGATACAAGTAAAGGTATCTAACCCCTAAACTAATAGTAAAAGATAAATAAGTCCCCGGCAACGGCGCCAAAAACTTGACCGGCGTAAACAACGCGTATAACGCAAGCGCACGTATCGTTCAAGTAGTATAAAAAGTATCGATCCCACGAGGACTTAATACCTAAGCTATTAATTTTATGAGGTCAAATGATTACTAGTATCTAACAGGTTGTTTGATTGATTTGAAAAGGTGACGATTCTAAATTTAAAAATAAGTAAATAAATTGTTCGAAAGTAGGTTTAAGAAAATTCAATATTAAAAACTATCTAGGGTTGTGATTTCTTCCAATATCATTTTAAAGATGAAGTGGTTATCTTATAGTTGGGTAAAATATTGATTTATTAACCTGGAACACTAAATTATGTAAAAGCCTCTTCCGATGGTCAACTACAAATATCCAGTATAACCCAATTGAACCATATGTCTATGTCAACCAAATTACCTGGATTCATTAAGATTAAGTTCCAATTATGGCTACCCCCGCCCAACAGGTATATTCATATCCTGTAAGGAAATCTATTAAAGGGTTATCTATCCTTAAGGAAGATCGTGGGCTATTGAGTCTGAGGTCTTAAACTTAAAATCCCTATGTCTAGTTCATTTTGAGTTTACCAGTTCAATTTATTAATGGCCATTTAATAAAAAGCATTAAGATTAAGACTCAATAAATAAACCTTTATATTACCCAAACTATAATTTAACCCCTTATAAACCGGTGATATTGGATTTCATCACAACCCCAGATAACTGGCTTAGTTACGACACATATTTACAGGTAGTAAAAATTTAAAAAAATAAAAGACATAAAGTAAATTCTGAAAATTAAATACTGAAAAGTAAATTGCTGAAAAGTAAAAAAAAGTAAAGTAAAAGTAAAAAGTAAAAGTAAAAAAAAATAAAGTAAATTACTGAAAGTAAATTGCTGAAAAGTAAATTACTGAAATTAAATAAAGTAAAAGTACAATAAAAGAAAATGCTGGGGTTAGAGGATCAACTTTTATTACTACTATTTTAGATATCTCCCTTAATATAATATATTAACTTTGCGTGATAATTACCAACCAGCCATATAGGCGGTATCCTGATTAAGTCAAATTAATAATTAATTACCAACCGACCAACCAGGCGGTATCCATACTTAGTCAGGTTAAAACCAATTTATAATTAATTTCCAACCGGCCAATATAGCGGTATCCTCATTAAGTCATTTTAAATAGTTTATATTTTATATTTAAGGGAGATTAATCTAGATAGCAATAATAAAAGCTTTACCTTTACCCAGCAAGGGGAGTTACCTCCTCATTGCTTGAAAAATAAAAACTGCAAAAGTAAAGAAAGAAAAAGTTTGTGCGTAAAAGTAAATTGCGGAAAGTAAAAACTGAAAAGTAAAGAAAAGAAAGTGCGAAAGCGGAAATTAATTACTGGAAGCTGTAAATAAACAAACAAGATACAATCTTCTTATTTTCATTAGGAATTTCAAAGAAGAAAGTATGAATTTACAAATGAAATGGCTTGGTATTTATAGGCAAAATTTTGCCTATATCAAATCATCCATCAAATTCTCCACCAAATCATTATTAATTGCTCCACTAATTGCTTATCTTGTTTGGTGTTGATTGATTTGATAATTTTTATTAATTATTTATTAATTTATATTTGCTTTGAAAATGATTGATAATGACTTTAATAATTACACATCACACACTTCTGGATGGTTCATCAATTTCGGTCATGAAATCTTCAGAATTCGAAAATATTTTCTCTTTCAAAGTTGTAGATCTTTGAGTCTTCTTTAATCTGGCACTTGAATCAGCTCAATCCGATATCGGAGTAAAACGTTATGCCCAAAATACGACAGATGCGCAAAATTGGAATTCTCAAAACTGCACTTCGTCAAAACGCCCTTTCAAGTTTCCAATCTCCAAAATTAATATATCAAGTCCAATTTTGCCCTTATTTGACCCATATTTCATCCTAAATGATTTCATTGAGACCCGATATTATTTTATCTGCAAAAAAACTAAAACACATCAAAACGTTCATCAAACCCGAGAAACTAAACAAAATATTAAGTTAAAGGGGCGGTAAATATTGATATATTTTCCGCTCATCATTAACCCCGTTCATGGTGACTATGTGGCCCATGTATAGCCAGGCTAGAGGTGGATATGAATACTTCGTAACCTTTACGGATGCTACCTCGCGTTATGGTTATGTGTTTCTAATGAAACATATGTCGGAAACTTTTGAGAAATTCAAAGAGTTTCGACACGAAGTAGAAAAACAGGCCGGTAAAAGTATTAAAACATCACAGTTGGACCGTGGTGAAAAATACTTGAGCAATAAGTTTCTGGGTTACTTGAAAGAGTATGGTATTATTTCACATTGGACTCCTCCCGGAACACCTCAATTGAGTGGTGTCCGAATTGAGAAACCGAACTTTGTTGGACTTGGTAAGGTCAATATTGAGTCGCACTGATCTATCAATTTCCTTTAGGGGATACGCATTGAACAATGCAATACTTATTTTGAATAAGGTTCCGTCAAAGTCTATTGGACAGACTCCATAGGGAATATGGACAGGATAAAAACCAGGTTTCTCATTCCTGAAGATTTGGGGATGCTGGGAATATATTAAACGTTTGGATGGTGCCAAACTAGAACCCAAATCGGAAAAGTGCCTATTTGTAATTGGTTATCCTAGGGAAACCAATTTACACAACCCACAAGAGAACAAAAATATTTGTTGCTCTCCATGCGATTTTCCTTAGGGGAATTCATAAATGCAGTGGTAAGTGGGAGGAAAGTAAAACTCGATGAAAATTGAAGTAATACTGTTCCTGACACCAACCCCTAACGGAACACGAACAGTTCATCAGGGATGAGACTGTTCCACAATCTTCTAATACACAAGAACCATGTAGGTCGGAGAAAGTCAGAAAACAACCTTAGAGGTATGGGTTTCTGATCTCACCTCATGTAGATATCAATCTTATTGAGGAAGACGAACCGGCTACGTATGAAGAAGTGATACAAGATATCGACTCTATTTTATGGCAAGGTGCCATGAAGTCCGAAATGGATTCCATGTATACCAACCAAGTTTGGATACTGGTTGATGTACCAGAAGGCATTGTGCCTATTGGTAGCAAATGAGTCTTCATGATGAAGACAAACATGGATGGCAATATACCAAATGTACAAAGCTAGGTTTGTAGCGAAAGGGTATCGTCATCAACATGGTGTCGATTATGACGAAACCTTTTACCCGTTGCCATGATTAAATCCATTCGGATAATGCTTTCTAAAGCTGTATATTTCAATTATGAAATATGACAGATGGACATCAAAACCGCTTTCCTTAACGGAAACCTTTTGGAGGATGTTCATATAAAACACCTTGACGGTTTTGTCGTGCCAATAACATGCAAACAAGGTTTACAAGTTAAATCGATCCATTAATGGATTGAAGCAATCATTGCGTTCTTGGAACCAACGTTTTGATGAGATCATATTATAAATGGTCTCATTCAAAATAAAGATGATTCTTGTGTATATAAGAAAGTTAGTGGGAGCCCACTGACATGATTGTCCTATACGATGATGATGTATTGCTTGTTAGTAATGACATTCCCATATAACAATCGGTGAAAGCTTGGCTTTCATTAAAATTCTCCATAAAAACTTGGGAGAGGCAACCTTTATTCTAAGAATAAGGATCTACTGGGATAGATCTAAAAATTATTGGCACTCTTCGAGAACTCGTACATTAACATATGGAGTCTCTCTATCTAAGGACATTTGTCCTAAAACTCAAGATGAGAGAGATTCAATGAGTCGGATCTCATTCGCTTCTGTAGTCGGATAGATCATGTATGCCATGACATGTACGCGACCTCGTGTCTCATATGCTTTGAGCATGTGGAGTCACAATTAGGCCGATCCAGGTGATAGTCACTGGATTGATGTTAAGAACATCCTTGAGTATCTTAGACGAACTAAAGATGCTTTCTTGAACCATGGAGAATGAGAACTTGAGGTGACTAGGTTCACCATTGCAAGTTTACAAACCGATAAAGATGACTGTAAGTCACAATCAGGGTATATATTTTGTTTGAACAATGGAACAGTGAGCTGGAAATCTTCCAAGCAAGATACTGTTGCCGATTCAACAAAAAAAACGGAATACATTGCTGCAGCTGAGGCAGCAAAAGAAGCATTTTGGATCTATAAAATTCCAAATTGGATTAGGAGTAGTTTTGTAAGCAGCTGAGCTGGGCTACATCGCATGCTAAGGAATTACGGTCTCATCAATGATCCAAGTATGTACTTCAACGGTTTCATCTGATCCGTGAGATCATACATCGTAGCGATGTCAAGATCAAAAGATCGTTATAGATGATAACCTTGAATATCCGCTAACAAAAGCGATATCTCAGCATAAGCATGAGCGACCCGTACATAGTTCAGGTGTTGGACCTTGAGTGATTGGCTATAGGCCAAGTGGGAGATTGTTGGACAATTATGACCCATAGCATCACTGTTTGTAAAAGACATGGTGTTTTTGTACAAATTAACTATGTGACAAAATAATTGCTCTTGTATCATTTTGTAATTGGATTACTTGAATGTATACATGATAAAAATCCATATGATTAGTACGAGATTAATAAGATATGAGACAATATTAATCCATGAAAGGTTTAATCATTAAATATCCATAGTCGTAGTATTATCGAGACTGGACATCGATAATGCGGAACAGACTAGTATTGCACTTGTGCGCATTGTGGAAGCTTAACGAAATAGTTCTCATATATTTAAGTATATGATACTTATGCAAGTGTGATAAGAGGTTCTGTTAGCCGTTGGATCGGGAACAACTTCTCTCTGGATAGACCCCTCGGAATCTCGTTGGTAGTATGACTATGTGTCTATGGAATCCGAATCAGGGTATGTGTATTTGGTCTTAACCTGAGACTTGCATCGCTAATACTTGCGACAATCAGTACACTTTGGTTTTGGTCGTCGTCTAGGGCTTTAACAGGTTCTGTGTACGCCTCTTCTGGGTATACTGAGAATCGTAGTGTATTGGGTGTGATGTCAAGATGGAAGTATCACTTCAGTCATATGGAGATGATGATCACGCATGGATACATAACTAGTACTCTCAAATGCTACAGCTATCAGGATAGTATGACTAGGTCATGATTATCCGATTAAAGAGACTAGTTGCTAGTGATCTGATATATGCTTCGTACGGGGCAAACACAATTCCAGCCATAGGCCTAACATGTGACATCAGATACTGGATCGCAATACGCAATACATTGTATACTACGCCTGATACAGATTATATATATTCCATGTTGAATATATTTCTGGAGAATTGGGTAGGCATGGTGCTTTGCTAGAAGCCAACTATGTCTTGTAAATCGGTGAGAACGTGGTACCGGGTATGCACGTGTCGGATAGTTCGACAACCGTATTTACTGCCAACATATCCAAGAATCTCTTGGGTCGCTTCCCAAAGATTCACCGATGACATTTGACTCGAACAGAATTAATCTGGATTAATTATGAGAGAGAAAATTATATGGGATTAATTACGGCAAGAATTTATCTGGATTAAATTCGTCTAAAAGAGATAACACGATTAATTTGGAATTAATCGGTAAAATAAATTTAATAGTCAAATTGAATTATTCTATTTAATTTATTTATTTGGGCTAAATAATATATTGGATATTTAATGAAATTGAATTTCAATACGGAGTTAAAATTGGATTTTAATTCAAGCGAACGAATTAATTTGGAATTAATTCGTAAGCGACTCCCGTAATAATTTTACTGGGTATTATTATTTAATTAAATTATATTTAATTACGTAGCGACGGAAAATTCGTTTAGTCGGATTAAACGAACCGGGCCCAAGTGTGTTGTGTATGCCAACTTGAATTTGGAATTCAAAATTGGGTGGGACCCAGAACTCACATCACTCACTTT
>SKCR01007700.1:0-24428 GCA_019454045.1 Zanthoxylum bungeanum | reverse complement strand
AACCAACATCTGGTTCAGTCGACCGGAGATAGCCCCTGTTGACTAATGTCGAGTCAAATATAGTTACAACATTCACTCGCCTCATGCTACAAGTCGAGTGAAGTTAATCCTGAACCACCATCTGGTTCAGTCGACCGGGGACATTCCCCTAATGATTCATGTCGAGTCAAATAGAAAGTTGTGGTATTCACTCACCTCATACGACAAGTCGAGTGAAGTTACTCCTGAACCACCATCTGGTTGAGTCGACCAGGGATATCCCCTGATGACTCATGTCGAATCAAATAAAGAGTTTTTTCGTATTCACCTGCCTCATACGACAAGTTGAGAGATTACTCATTAACCAACATCTGGTTCAGTCGACCGGGGACAGCCCCTATTGACTCATAGGGGTGGGCAACAGATCGGATCTGATTCTTTTATCCGATCTAGTTGAGAATAATGAGTTTGACAGATTTCAGATCGGATCGGATAAAAACCGATCTGATCCGATCCGATCGGATAAAAACCGATCTGATCCGATCCGATCGGTTTTTTTATTTTAATTGATATGCAAAACGACGTCGTTTTTGAGTGTGAGAAACGACATCGTTTTGCCTAACTGCTTTGCTTCACTTTCAGTCTTTATTACTTCTTCATTCACTGTCATTGACATTCAGTCTTTATTCTTCATCTTCTTCTTCGATCTTCACTTCACGAATCGGTCTTCAGTTCGCCGTCGCCGAGAGTCCGAGACAACTCAGAGAAGATTTCATCTTCAAGGCTCAAAGAAAGTAAGTTCCCTGTTTATGACTGCGTATAGAACTAATTGTTGTTTAAGAAGTTCGTAAGAAGATGAACCCTAAAATTTTTCCGTTGAATTCTATTATAAAGTACAAATAATTTACTAATTTAGTATGTGAAGTTAAAAATAAGAAATGGATTTGTATTGGAAATACTTGTCTTACTTTTGGTAGCAAGATCTGCTTTCAAAATCTAATTAGTATTTCATTTCTGCTGAATAAATTATGGGGTGATATAAAAGTAATTATTGTAATTGTTTATAATGTAATTGTTTCTAATGTATCATTTTCTAGTGAAGATTTCATCTTGAAGGTATTGCATGTGTATAATCATGATCGGCCGTTGAGCATCATAAGCATCACTGATTTTTTTGCCTCATCAATTACTCTTACAGTCTTACTGAGATTTGGTGGTGAAATTGTATAGAGTTTTGTGTTGTCTGGAAAATCTTAAAATAAAATCAACACATTGGTGTTTAAACCCAATTCACCTTTCTCATATTCTTCCCACACATGTTTTGAAAACCAATCAAGAGTAACAATTGCATTTCTTCTCCTGCCAACTATCTCAAACAATACCATTCCGAAACTATACACATCACATTTATGTGTTATTGGGTAATTCCCTGATAAAAACTCTGGTACTGAGTAGCCAGGTGTGCCCTTGTATCCACTAATTGTAACATGAGTCATGTTCCTATCACAAAGCTTTGCAAGCCCGAAATCAGCTACCATAGGAGAAAAGTTTCCATCTAGTAGAACATTTTCAGGCTTTATATCATAATGAATGATTCTTTTTTGGCATTCTTCATGCAAGTAAGCTAACCCCTTAGCAGTACCAATTGTGATTTCGTGTAACTTCTCACATCCTATAGCTTGTATCTTTCCAAACAAGTACCTATCAAGTGAACCATTTTCCATGTACTCATACACAAGTGCAGTCAAATGTTGGTCATGTCAAAAACCATAAAGCCTCACCAAGTTTATATGATAAGTTCTCCCAATTGTTCCCACTTCAGCCATGAATTGCTCTTCAGCAATTCTACCTAAGTTCCTATTAAGAACCTTCACTGCAATTTTTACCCCATTAGGAATTGTCCTTTATAAACCTCTCCAAATCCCAACCGAGTTGAATAATTGCTTATAAATTTATTTAGTTGCTGAGAAGTAAACCTCTCCATTGTTTGACCAGCTTCCCATATTTCTTCAATCACATGCTCTGCAGCTGCAGGCCTACTGGCTGACTCATGGTTATTTATCTCTCCCTTCATGCAACGTATGATAGAAAATACTACTGACAGTACAACAACTCCGATCATTACAGATATGACCACTGTGACTGCAAGTTAACAAAAGCATCTCAGATTAGTGAAATTGTATAGATTATCTATTAAATCGTTGTATGGAACATTGTATTACATTTATTCATTTAATAAATTAGGAGACATTGTACGAATATCATATGTCTAAATTCTAATTGTCTATTTTATTTTTGTTATAGATGAGTGGGTTTGAAAGCTCACCCTACAGTAGTGGGTCGGAATCAGATTCATTTGATGTACAATTAAGAGAACCAAGGAAACAAAAGAGAAAATTTCCCCCAAACTCCGAGAGACCGTCATTGTCAAAAAAACATGATTCATCGCCATCAATCACATCAGTAGCAAATAAAATAAGAAATAGAAGATCTGAAGTGTGGAAAGTTTTCCGCATGTGTGAAGATAATCAAGATAGGGCTGCATGTATGTATTGTCAGAAGACTTTATGCTTGTAGTTCGAAGGATCGGTCAACAACCAACTTGAAGAGGCATATGGAGGCCTTCAAATCATATCTGGCTTATTGTGAAGCACAAGGTGTTTTGGTTGGGGTTGGTGAAGAGGGAGGCACCAGCGGAAATCTCTCCGTGAGAGATGGTCATTTCAATCAAGCAGCGTGTCGGAAAGTAGCTGTGAAGATGATCATTGTTGACGAGCTACCATTTAGCTTTATAGAGAAAGAGGGTTTTCGACATTTCTGTAGTGTTTCCGTCCCTCGTTTTGATGTCCCATCTCGTAGGACTATAACTAGAGATATCCTACAGTTGTTTGCTGATGAAAAAGTGATGTTGAAGAGTATTTTATCTGCGGGTTATCAGAGAGTTAGTTTGACCACCGACATATGGACGTCAATTCAAAATATTAATTACATGGTTATCACTGGACATTTTATAGACAATGATTGGCAGTTGCATCGGCGAATCCTTAGCTTCTGTCCAATTAACAATCACAGAGGAGACACTATCGAAAGGTTAATAGAGTCTTGTTTATAGTATTGGGGTATTGAGAGAATTTTTACTATAATTATGGATAACGCCAGTGCCAATACCGTAGCCATCCAACAGTTGGTGAGGAAGATGAGGACGTGGAGGGGAGATACATTAGTAATTAATGGAGAGTATGTGTATATGCGGTGTTGTGCTCACATATTAAACTTAGTTGTGTCTGATGGTTTGAAACAAATGGATGACAGCATTATAGCAATTCGAAATGCTGTTAAGTATGTGAGATCTTCTCCATCAAGATTGGAAGCATTTAAATCGGCGGTAGCACGTGAGAAGATTGAGAGCAAGGGCAGTGTCATCTTAGATGCTCCTACTAGGTGGAATTCCACCTATTTAATGTTGAATGCTGCATTAGAATTTCAGAAGGCCTTTGATCAAATGATTGATGATGATGGTCACTATGCTCCATATTTTAGAGATGATGAAAATGAGAGCAAAAGGGTTGGGCCTCCTACAGATATAGATTGGGAGAAAGCTCAATACTTTACTGATTTTTTGGAGATTTTTTATGATGCAACGAATATGTTCAGTGCCTCATCCACCGTCACAACTTGTTTCACCTACAATGAGATTGAGGAAACATGCAAGTGAAGTTACTCCTGAACCACCATATGGTTCAGTCGACCAGGGATATCCTCTGATGACTCATGTCGAGTCAGATAAAGAGTTTTTTTTTGTATTCACCTGCTTCATAGGACAAGTTGAGAGATTACTCATGAACCACCATCTGATTCAGTTGACCGGGGAAAGCCCCTGTTGACTCATGTCGAGTCAAATACGGTTACAACATTCACTCGCCTCATGCTGCAAGTCGAGTGAAGTTAATCCTGAACCACCATCTGGTTCAGTCGACCGGGGACATTCCCCTAATGATTCATGTCGAGTCAAATAGAAAGTTGTTGTATTCACTCACCTCATACGACAAGTCGATTGAAGTTACTCCTGAACCACCATCTGGTTCAGTCGACCAGGGATATCCCGTGATGACTTATGTCGAGTCAAATAAAGAGTTTTTGGTATTCATCTGCCTCATACGACATGTTGAGAGATTACTCATGAACCACCATCTGGTTCAGTCGACCGGGGACGCCCCTGTTGACTCATGTCGAGTCAAATAGAGTTACAACATTAACTCGCCTCATACTACAAGTGGAGTGAAGTTAATCCTGAACCACCATCTTGTTCAATCGATCGGGGACATTCCCCTAATGATTCATGTCGAGTCAAATAGAAAGTTGTGGTATTCACTCACCTCATATGACAGGTCGAGTGAAGTTAATCCTGAACCACCATCTGGTTCAGTCGACCAGGGATATCCCCTGATGACTCATGTCGAGTCAAATAAAGAGTTTTTGGTATTCACCTGCCTCATACGACAAGTTGAGAGATTACTTCTGAACCACCATCTGGTTCAGTCGATCGGGGACAACCCCTGTTGACTCATGTCGAGTCAAATAGAGTTACAACATTCACTCGCCTCATGCTACAAGTCGAGTGAAGTTAATCCTCAACCACCATCTGGTTCAATCGACCGGGGGCATTCCCCTAATGATTCATGTCGAGTCAAATAGAAAGTTGTGGTATTCACTCACCTCATACGACAAGTCGAGTGAAGTTACTCCTGAACCACCATCTTGTTCAGTCGACCAAGGATATCCCCTGATGACTAATGTCGAGTCAAATAAAGAGTTTTTGGTATTCACCTGCCTCATACGACAAGTTGAGAGATTACTCATGAACCACTATCTGGTTCAGTCGACCGGGGACAGCCCCTTGTTGACTCATGTCAAGTCAAATATAGTTACAACATTCACTCGCCTCATGCTACAAGTCGAGTGAAGTTAATCCTGAACCACCATCTGGTTCAGTCGACCGGGGACATTCCTCTAATGATTCATGTCGAGTCAAATAATAAGTTATGGTATTCACTCACATCATATGATAGGTCGAGTGAAGTTAATCCTGAACCACCATCTAGTTCAGTCGACCAGGGACATCCCCCTGATGACTCATGTCGAGTCAAATAAAGAGTTGTGGTAATTCACTCGCTTCATACGAAAAGTCGAGTGAGATTACTCCTGAACCACCATCTGGTTCAGTCGACCGGGGATATCCCCCTGATGATTCATGTCGAGTCAAATAAAGAGTTATAGTAATTCACTCGCTTCATACGATAAGTCGAGTGAGACTACTCCTGAACCACCATCTGGTTCAGTCGATCAGGGACATCCCATGTTGTATCGTGTCGAGTCAAATATAATTATTATATTCACTCATTTTGTACGACAAGTCGAGTGAGATTGCTCCCGAAGCTGGTTCAATCGACCAGGGACTTCCCCATGACGACTTATGTCCGATCAAAATTTATGCCATATCCATACGACATGTCAACTCTGGAACTTAGACTTCTTCTGTCTGAACGACATGTCGAGTGAGATTTCTCCTACCATTGTCTAGTTCAGTCCGCATAAGACATTCCCTCATAAGCTCACATGGTTAGCAAGTTAAAGATGTGAGCTCCCCCTTACTTAATGCGACATGTCGATCGAGGTTAACTCCCAAAAAGCCTTCGACAGTTTCAATCAAGCCAGGGACACCTCCTAGGCTAGTGTCAAAAGCAAAAGAAGACCTGAATTCTTCCTCCCCCAGACTGTATGACGGGACGACATGTGGATTAGCTCAGGACCATTACCAAGATCAGTAAAATATTCATTCATATCCTGATTCATTCGACATACTCGAAGGTACTCTCCAAGTCTAGGACTTCCAAACTTAGAGAGTAGGGGACAAACTGTACGGGCCAAATTTGGGCCAATGGGTAAAATCAGCATTTACCCCAAGACCAACCACTGACTCTGGAGCCCACTAGCAGATTCAGCCTATAAACAAAAATGCCATACAAGGAAGCCTCATGGGCCCAAACCCGTTAACATGAAGAGAACCAACGGACACCAGTTACAAAAATCAAGAGAGAATCCAAATTCATAAACATCACCATGAAAGTCGACATTTACAAGATATAGACACGATCGTCAGTTATCAGACATAAATCACCTGAATTAAACCCTCATTGACGACGACTCCAACGGGCAGAAGAGGGACCTCATATCAGGGGATCTATAAAATAAGAAAGAAAAATAAGAGAGAGGGATTTGCTTCATACTGCCCCTATCACCAAGACTCTACTCTAATACACAGCCCTCACGGTAAACAATCTGTGGTTGAGGTATCCTAAAAACCTTAATCCTTTCGCCTTGAACTTATTCATATTTAGGCTAACTTGAGCGTCGGAGTGCCTACGGCTTCCACCACATCGGTGGGCAGTAACCTCCTCTTTCGCTCTACTCTTATTTTACAGGTTCGCTCGTGCCCCTCAACTTACATACTCAATTGTGGACCTCGACCGAAATCAGCTTCCACACCCTCACTAACAACTCACGCATACTACAAACAGGAATGCATAATCTATTCTCCCTAAACAGAAACCCATCATGTTAGTAGCATTTACTAAAAGTAGATTTTTCACATGCAGCATAGATAATACTAAAGTCAATATCACTAGCATAAAGCTCTTTAATAAATTCAAACCCAAGCATTCTTGCACTCAATGAAGTAAGTAAAGCATACCTTCGCGATAGTGCATCGGTGACAATGTTTTCCTTACCTTGTTTGTAGCGGATTTCATATGGAATTGTCTCAACAAACTCTAACCATTTTGCGTGTCGTTTGTTCATCTTACCTTGGCCCTTCAAATGCTTCAATGATTCATAATCTGTATGGATCATAAACTCTCGAGGCCACAAATAATGCTACCAAGTCTCAATGGCTCTCACTAGCGCATACAAATCCTTGTCATATGTGGGGTACCTTAAAACTGCTCCATTCAGCTTCTCACTAAAGTAAGCTATTGGTCGTTTTTCTTGCATTAAAACTGCTCCAATGCCTATCCCGGATGCGTCACACTCAATCTCAAATGTCTTCTCAAAGTTGGGTAGTGTCAAGACTGGTGCACTGCACAACTTCATTTTCAGATCCTGGAATACATGTTCCTGCTCTTCACCCCATTTGAAGCCAACAGTCTTCTTCACTACTTCAGTCAGTGGTGCTGCAATACTACTGAAGTCTTTCACAAATATACGGTAGAAGCTTGCTAATCCATGGAAGCTTCTGACTTCTGTCACTGTTGTTGGTGTTGGCCAATCCTGAATTGCCTTCACCTTTTCTAAATCTACCTCGATGCCATCTGCACTCACAACAAATCCAAGGAAAATAATTCTATCCATACAAAAAGTGCACTTATCAAAGTTAGCATACAGTTTTTCTTACCTTAACACATCAAGAACATGCTTCAAATACATAACATGCTCATCTACTGTTTTACTGTAAACTAAGATGTCATCAAAATAAACCACAATAAACTTACCTAAAAATGCACGCATAACATGATTCATCAATCTCATAAATGTGCTAGGTGCGTTTGAAAGACCAAATGGCATAACTAACCATTCATACAAGCTATTCTTAGTCTTAAATATAGTTTTCCACTCATCTCCATCTCTCATGCGAATTTGATGGTATCCACTCTTTAAATCAATCTTACTAAAAATTTTGGAACCATGCAATTCATCCAACATGTCATCTAGTCTAGGAATGGGGTGACGATACTTTATCGTAATATTATTGATAGCTCGGAAATCAACGCACATACGCCACGTCTCATCTTTCTTAGGAACTAGAAGCACTGGTACTGCACAATGACTCATGCTTTCCCTGACATACCCCTTGTCCATCAACTCCCGTACTTGCCTTTGTAGCTCCTTTGTCTCCTCGGGATTGCTCCTATAAGCCGGTCTGTTAGGAATGACATCTCCAGGTATGAAGTTCATCTGGTGCTCAATACCTCTAATGGGTAGAAGCCCACTAGGGATGTCTTCTGTCAGTACGTCACTGTAATCCTGCAAAAGAGATGAAATAGACACATGAAGCAAATGGTCAGTGTTAGTAAAATAAATATAAGGCTCCTTATAGGCTAACAATAACATGAGCTTGCTAGCCTTGAACGCTTTCCTCGCTTCACCCTCACTCACGTAGAAACTCTTTTTAACTCTCCCTTTTGTTTCCCCCTCACGTTTACTCCCCTTGGGAACTCCCACGGCCTTGGCCTTATTTTTCTCACCAGATACACCACTCTCACTAGTCTCACCCAAGGTGGTGTTTCCATTCCCTCTCTCTTTGTCACGTTCAAATTGCAACTTAACATGATCTTCATGGACTTGTGCAGGTGTAAATGGGTATAATGTAATGGGTTTTCCCTTATACTGAAAAGAGTACTTGTTCTTGAACCCATCATGACTAACCTTCTTATCAAACTGCCACAGTCTGCCCAAAAGAATATGTCCTGCATGCATCGGTATCACATCACACAGGATATCGTCTGTGTATGGCCCAATGGTAAAGCTCAACAATACCTGCTTTGTCACACTTATTTCCCCACAATCATTTAACTACTATAACTTGTAAGGATTCAGGTGTCTCAAGAAACTCAACCCCAATCGCTCAATCAAAGCTGTGCTAGCAACATTAGTACAACTGCCCCCATCTATGATCATACTACACCCCTTACGCACCTAGTATGGAATATGTTCTCCCTCTGCTGCACACTCTCATCCTCTACAACATGTGCACTCAAAGCACGCTTGACAACTAATGATAAGTTATTCAGCGGGTATGCAGCTCCCTCCTGGTCACTAGCATCCTCCAACTCTGGCATCTCCTCATCGACCTCACTATTGGTAGAGTACACCTCTCTACTCTTTTTATCAATCACTAAGGTACGCCTATTGGGACATTGTGAAGCATAGTGTCTCATGCCCAAACACTTGAAACACATGACATCCTTAGTTCAGGCAGCTGCACCCTCAGGTTTTAGTCTAGTTTTGCTCGGTTCTGCAGCCTCTTTATCCTTGGCATTAGGTTTGGCCCTAGGCTTATTAAAGCCTCCACTGAACTCACATCTAGGCTTGTCAAAGCCTCCATCTCGCTTCTCATTCGGAACCCATTTTCCCTTCCATGCAGAAGTAGCCTGAGTACCAAATCTGGATGTTGACCTTTCATTGAGTTGTCTTTCTACCTTGATAGCCATGTGAAGCATATCCTCAAAATCAACATAGTGATGCAACTCCACCATGTTTGCAATCTCTCTATTCATGCCCCCTAGAAACCGTGCCATAGTAGCTTCTACATCCTTAACTACATTTGCCCTGATCATGGCAACTTTCATCTCTGTGTAATAGTCCTCAACAGTCTTGGCCCCCTGATACAGATGTTGTAGTTTCTGATACAACTCCCTATAGTAATGGCTGGGTATAAATCTATTTCTCATGAGACCTCTAAGTTCTGCCCATGTCTGAACCGATCTCTTATAATTTCTCCTCCGAGTAGAGACAAGCTGATCCCACCAAATCGTAACATAATCGGCAAACTCAATTGCTGCCAGATTGATCTTCTTCTCATCTGAGTAGTGATGACAGCTGAAAATCAATTCTATTTTCTTTTCCTATTCTAAATAAGCTTCAGGATCATTTTTACCGTGGAATATTGGTATCTTGATCTTAAGATGAATCCTTGTAGTGTTTTGCTAGCAATGGAGACGTCACTAAGTTGGCCAAACTTAGATAAATCGATTCAAACTTGAAAAGAGGAATCTCTCCCTTACAAGAATTCGGCCATAGTCAAAGCTTTAAGCTTTTGAGTTTACAAATTTCGTTTTTTTTTAAAAAAAATGAAAAGAAAGAAAGCTTAAAAAGTGATACAAAAGAAACCCTAAAGGCATAAAGACAACAATGCCCCTAAATACGAAATTACAAAAATACCAAGTCTGTAAGTCTTCAAATGCCTAGAAAGCTTTATTCAAAACTGATTTGGGCCAAGTGAAGTGGCTTTGGGCCCTCTCTATTGAAGCCCACATGCGTCTCTATTTGTTTGTTGCAATCGGCCATAAAACTCTGAACTAATCCCGCCATTGTTTCTCTGAGCCTTTTGGTCATCTGCCTCGTAATTGACCATTCTGGTACTTGTAATGGGTCTTTTGCTTTGTTATCGGGCTGGATCATGTCAAGAAAATTTGCGTTTGAGTTGCATTTGAAGTGCGTTCGAACGTCCCTGCGTAAGTAGGTTTTCTTAGACACATTTTAAAGCCAAAATAACACTAGAAAACCCTTTTTCTTTACCTTACCTATATAAACAAACATTGAGCCACCTTCCCCAACAGTTGAAACACAAATCCTTTGAGCCTAAATCCTTCAAAGCTTTCAACTCTCTTTTAATCCACCATTGAAGACTTCTTATCTTCTTGTCTTCTTCATTAATGGTGAGATTCCATCTTTGTTAAACCCTCAACACAATTTAACCCAAATTCTCTAATACTTTAGAGTTCTTTAGGAGGAAGTTTGGTAGTCGGAGTTCCGACGTCATTGGTGATATAATCTACTCATAGACTTAAGAGGTTCTGAAGAAAACCGTGGGTCGCAGGCTTGAGCAGTTGCCTTGAGTTATTGCAGTATTGAGGTATTTGAGTCGGTGGAGTTGCCACCATAGGTCTTGACCATCGCTATAAGTTTTTCTCTATATAGTGGATTCGGGTAGTAGCCTATACCCGGAGTGGTTTTTTACTCGCAAGAGTTTTCCACTTCGTCACCAAAATCATTGTGTTGAATTTTGTGTGGTTTGATTTATTTTGCTGCTTTAATTTCTGTTATTGTTTTAGGGGGGTGTATTCAGTTGAGATTTTAAAAGACTATTTATGAATAAATAAGTCCAATAGATTTTAAAAGACATTGAAAGAATGTAATGACTTATAAGATTTTATGAAATTTCTTTTAATCAATAATTTTTACATATTAGATTTTAAAAGACTTATTTCATAAGAATTTGTAAGATTTGAATGGACCATATATATATATATATATATATATAATATATATATATATATATATATATAATATATATATATATATATATATTATATATATATATATATATATATATATATATATATATATATATATATATATATATTATATATATAATATATATATATATATATATATATGTATATATATACACATTTTTACTTTTTTAGAACCGATATTATATGGAATGAAACCATAAATAAAAAAAATTAATGAAGGTCAATTGTTTCAAGCTGTGAATATTTACATCAATTATAACAGAAAATTGGATCTTATGAAATGAAATCATAAATAAAAACAAACTTTCAAAATCATAAATTAATGAAAAAGATAACAAAGAAATGATAATTTTAATAAAGAAAAGCAAAAACTAATATCAAAATGTGATTTTGCTTAGAGTTTACATCATTTCTTCGATACAAACATTGCAATATATGTGTGTGGCTCATGATGTGAAATGCACCAGGATCACAAGCAGAGAAATCATAATACCAAATCAAAGGGCAAATTCTAATGCAGGAAACATCCTTAATTAATTGTAGAATAACAAGAATATGATCGTAATTAAACGACGACTTTTGATGCTCAAGTAGTCTTGATAAAAGAAACATAAAATTGAAAAGTCCAAAAAAATCTCATATCAAAAGTCTGATGGGTTAATGTGAGCTTTTTTATAAGGTTTGATATTTATATTTTTCACTGAAAAGTCTCACACAATCCTACATATAAAAAAATCCTTCAAAATCAATAATTTTTTCAATACCATAAGACTTTTTATTACTTGTTTAAAATCCTAATTGAATACCACTAGATTTGGATACTCTCTTTAAAAAATCATAAAAATCTTAATGCAATACCACAAGACTTTTTAGATTATTTAAAAAGTCTTAGTTGAATACCACAAGACTTATTTAAGCCAAAATAATCTTTTAAAATCTCATTTGAATACACCCCTTTAATATTTTGCAGTATAATTTTATTTGATTGTTATTGTGGTTGCATGTTAATTTATCCATACTAGCAGTAACAAGACTTGTCCTGCTTATTTTTGTAATTCCGCATAGGATCAGAACTTAGAATAACCCCGAATTTTCAGAATTAATACGCAAGAGAAACACACATAAAAGAACATATGGTCTTTCATGGTTTGGTAAAGGATGAGCACGTTTACGAGGAAGAACATGAGGAGATCTTTTTGTTAATGAAGCTACTAAATGCACCCAAAAAAAAAAGGGTCGTTTTGCTTCAATGTAATCCAATGTTTGAAAGAAAAAATGAATGTTTTACTAAATATTTTTTCCACTAGAAATTTTTACAAGTATCAAGTGATGGATTACTGGAGTTATCATATTATTAGTTTAGATTTAGAATTTATCTTTTTAATTATATGGATTCTTTTGTAATCAGTCTGGGCTAGCTAATAAAGTGTGGGAGTGTTATTGGAATTAGAATCCAAGAGAAACTTTGTCATTTATTGCTTGGACTATTCATAGGAGTTAGGTTTATTTCTGTTTTATAAATATGATATTTTCTGGATATTTCTAATAATATTATTCTTATTTTAGCATTTCTAATTTCCTCCGTTTTAGTCCCAATTAATAAATGGTTAATTATGAATCGGGTAGCAATTTAAAAAGAAGTAGCAATTTATATTTTTTCAAAAAGAAGTAGCAATTTAAAACACACGTGAATAAGATGAATCAGCTAAGCCTAAGCCCTAAGGGTAAACCGGTAAACTGTAGCATGAGTCCAAGTTTATATAGTAAATCACGAGAGCATTGAAGGCGTATTTGTCGGACCAATGGATGAGCACGTGTCACTCTTCCACTGGCTCTGGATTTGCCCCGTGAGTATTCATTACCAAAGCTTTCACATGATCAAACTCGCCGTTTCACTCAATATGATTAGGTAATTTAAACGGACATTCCGATTCCAATCAACAATCCATCTTATCTTTTTTTATTTATTTATATGATGTATGTTGTTTTGACATGTAGCATTTGATTGATACTGGTGATTATTTTTTTTTAGAAATATTAGAAAATTTTATTATTAATCATCTTATTTAGATTTAAGAGAATTAGATAAAATCTTCAAGGTTCTTACAAAAAATACATCCCTTGAATTCGAACTCATAACCCCTCAACTAAATCCTGAACATTACATCACAAAATCACGTTCATTGAGGACGATACTGATGATTTTAACTTAATACTACAACAAATCAGTAATATTATTTCAAATTCTTATCCAATTTAGTCAAATTTTGGATAAGAAGTGGGGATGTGTAACATTAATAGACTCTGATTGATTATCAAATACAATTGCTGACTTTTTTAATTTTTTTATTTTTTTTTTCACAATCATAAGCCTGTTAAGAGTCTGAATTTACTTATGTTACAGCTTAGAGATTTACCAAATAATAACATAACTCAAAAACTTGTACTTGCTCAGGGCAACAATATGCTCCTACTGATATTTGACAGGATATATATTCCCACTAATTTTTTAATAGATATATCAAATATCTACCCCTAGTCCTACACTAAATAATTCAAGTAATTCGACGGTTGCATTTCCAATAATTTCAAAAAATAATAATAATTCAAATATTGATGAAAAGAGGCTTAAAACTAGTCAAATTAATATTGCAATTAAGTTATTTTATTAATGTTTTCGTCAAATATGTACAAAGCTTAATTACATATTTATTTGAATATTTGATATTTTGAAAGTTACAGATAAAGGAGATAATGAAACCGTTGTGAAGATTGAAAAACATTACAGAATTGAATATTCCAAATATGTTAGATCGAATTCTTTCACAAGGTAGGTAGATTCCAAATTCTCCTTGCGGATAATTAGATATACACTTGCCACACATTTAGTGATTTTATTTGCACAAATTGAGGAGACATTGTTATTTGAGGCGGAGCTAATTAAAGATTAAAAAGATTGAGAATAAATAATAAATTTAAGGAGATCGTATCATATAAATATTAAATTAAAATTTAAGATATTGTATAATAATAATAATAATAATAATAATAAATTATTATTAATTTATTATTATACACGGTTTTAGGTGCCTACGTCCTTGGTGGTTATATCATTGCCACGTTTCTTAATTAAATTAGATACTACATTTGTTTTTCATTTGTTTTTAATACTTACAGATATTAAAATCGAATACGCGTAATATTAAATTAAAAAATGGAAAACCACTAACAGGCTAGTGTTAACGGATTTGAATTCAGTATTAAATTAATATTTTTTATACCAAGTTTTCTTTTCACATAAATAATTGATGATTTATAATTGTGGAATAATAATTTAGTATTTTAATAATAATAATTAAAAAAAAAAAATGAAAAAAATGTAGTAGAGGATATAAATTGAAGTGAGTAAGGCGAGTTGTGAATCTCCCATTTAATGCAATCACGCCTAAAGTTTCTCTGTACCTAACTAACTAACACCCAACACATTTAAAATCCGAAGATTCGTTCATCCCTTATTATTATTCTCAAAATTTGACATCCGATCATGGTTTGGATTCTATTTTCCACCGGAAAAAGTCAGCCACAGCCTCGGCGTCGGCGTCGACGACGTCACCCAATCAGAATGGATCTCCGCATCCTTTGATAACTGCAGGCAGCAGCAGTAGTAATTTAAGGACGCCTCAAGTGCATGAACTGGAAGAAGTATTCAAAAAATTCGACGTGAATGGAGACGGAAAGATCTCAGCGTCGGAGCTGGGGTCGATGATGTCGAGCCTGGGACACGCGGCGACGGACGAGGAGGTGCAGAAAATGATGAGGGAAATAGACTCGGACGGCGACGGGTTCATTGATTTTGAGGAGTTCGTGGAGCTGAACACGAAAGGTGTTGATTCAGAAGAGATTATGGAGAATTTGAAAGATGCGTTTTCGGTGTATGACATCGACGGAAACGGATCCATTTCTGCGGAGGAATTGTTCCAAGTTTTGCGGAGTTTGGGGGACGAATGCACCATTGCTGACTGTAGGAAGATGATCAGTGGCGTTGATTCTGATGGCGATGGGACCATTGATTTCGAGGAGTTTAAGGTTATGATGATGATGGGTTCTAGGTACGAATTTGATCCTCTGCACGGACAACAACTTGCTGTCTAAAATCTAAACGCCTCTGTCTCAATTAAATTTGTTTGCCTCTTTTAATTTCTCTCTTTCGTTTCCGAATTTTATTGTGGGATACTACTACTCATTATATTATGGATCCTCCCTCTCTAATTATCTAACAAAACAACAATTCGGCTCATTTGTAATTTTATTTTTAATTGCCATTTCTTTTCTTTTTTTTTTTATTAGCATTTATTGATTATTGAATTAATGAGATTAATTCATCAAGTAAAAATATTTCAATTACTAAATTGATGTATTCAATGATATATTATAATAGTTTTGTGTTATATTTTATCAGTTCTATAAAATAATTTGTTGTTTATCCATTCACTTTTGTTGTTGATATATAATGGCACTGTGTTATTGGTTGTTTCATCCCATGGTGGATTAAAATTTGACAAGAGTCTTTTTCTTCTAAATTTGTTGAAGTGGAAAATCTCCGATGATGATTTGGCTACCATTAATTTGACAAGAGTTTTTTTTTTTTTTTTTTTTTTTTTTTTTTTTTTTTTTTTGGATATAATCATATGATGCATGTCAGTTTCCGCGAGGATGCAAACCTCAAGTAGCTAAGATATCCAATATATATATAGGTCTCATGGCATTAAAACAGTATAACAAGGGTAAAAAGAGTAAATCCTCCTCTGCAAAATCATCAATATAACCGACCTCATCCAAGCCGAACACTTGAAGACCATCATGACCGACCACTTTGGATTAGGGAAAGTTTTTCAACCAAGAAACCTTGTAGAAAAAGGGAACCATCCCAGACTATGAATTCTTGTAACAGGGAGGATCTGATTTCTTCACCAATATAAATAGGAGGGTAGAGCATGTGTAAAAGGGCATCAGAATCATTATCAATCTCATTGTGATTAGATTTGTAAGCACAAGAACAGATCTGAGAAGCATATTTCAATAATAAAACCATCATCATTTTTGTGCCTGTGGACGTAGGTGGGATCAAAATCCACCGAACCACGTTAAATCTCCTTATCGATTGGCGTATTATCTGCTTTTTCTGCTAAGTTTGCTTTTGGTTCCCCCATAAATCAAACAAATTCACTATTTAGGGAGGATTGCCTCGGGAGTAATATTTCTCATATTGCCCTGAGACCAAAATCCGTCGTCAACAGTTGGCGCCGTCTGTGGGGAATTCTAACAAAAAACAGTACACGTGATAAGACAATGGCAGAAGGCGGAAATCACCGGTCACCAGGGAGTTCAACTGCAGACTGGATGAAGAAAGTAGAAGAAAGCATGAAATCCATGGCGGACCGACTAGAAAGAATGGAAGGAATAAATAATAAGAGGTTTGAAGCCGAGACCCGCCAAAGAATAGGCGAGGTAGCAGAGGGAAAAGGGGTTGTAGACACAAGTGAAGACGGCGAGCCTAGAAGAAGGGGACCCCACGGGGTAAAATCCATAGTAGTAGGAAGAGATTTGCAGACCGAAGACACATGGGAAGAAGAAAGGGAATCCTCGACAGATCCCTCCTATAACAGCCTCCACAACACCCGAGGAAGGAATGAAGAGCGTGACGAGACTATACGAAGGGTCTCAAGACATGAAGAACACCGCACCCGGAACAACCGGTACGAGGAGAACCACATGGGACAAAGCAGCGTGGACGATAAAATAAAATCTTGGGTAAAGAAAGAGATGGCCAAGTGGGGAGAAAGCCGTGAGACCGACACAGGAGACGCCCGGGATAGCGAAGACGAATCCCCCCTCACAAAAGAGATAAGGTCGGCGAAATTCCCCAGGCGGTTCAACATGCCAACCATGGCACCCTATAAAGGCCACTCCGACCCAAATTCCCACGTCGAAAGTTTTGCCCTATAATGGAAGTTCAGGGAGTGGTAGGAGATGCTGTCTGCAAAGTGTTCCCCTTGACTTTGGGCGGATCCGCCCTATTATGGTATAGAAGTCTGACACCGGGGAGCATCGAGAGCTTCACACAGCTTAAAAAGTCATTCGTCCGACACTTTAAAGAAGCTTGCACTCCTAAGAAGACAATTGGAGAGTTAAGGCTCATGAAACAAGGGAGATGACGACCCCTGGAAACTTTTATAGAGAGGTACCATAACATGGTACTAGAAGTCGGAGGATATGAGTCATTAGAGACCCTGGAAAGTTTAAAGGGAGCCCTAAAAGTCGGAAAGTTATGGACTCACCTAAGAATCCAGGACACGCCCAGATTATGCTACCGCCTTGGAGGTAGCCCGGAAATTTGTCTCATTGGAAAGCGAAGAAAAGATCTCCCGAAGGGGGATGGCCCACCGAGAAAGAACAACAATGGCATAGGCCCCCCCCGCCCCTCCGACCGAACATGGAGTTCAAGAAATTCAAGCCGAGGCCCAAAATTCAAACCGATGCTCGGAGGGATCATGAAAGAGGGGCCTCGACCCAAGTAAATCACGTAGTCCGAGAAGAAGCGTATATTCCCTTGATCAAACCACCGGGGTAAATCAACATGGAGATACAAGGAAAAGGCCTCCTAATAGAACCCGACCTCAGAAGATTCCCCCCTGATAAAAGGAACAAGAAGTCTTACTGCATACATCACAATCTAAAGGGACACACAACAGACGAATGCAAGGATCTGCGGAAACAGATGGAAGACCTGGCCTGAAATGGGTATCTAAATAGTTATATCGACCATGAGGCCATGACAGCCAAACAAAGGGCACGAAGCCGACAGGTGAACTTCATCGCAGGAGGGAAAACACTGGCCGGAGACTCCAACCGGTCAAGAAAGAGCTATAGCCGAATTCAGGGGGCAGAGGTACTAGAGACAGAAAGGTCCCCAGTACCGCAAGGGAATCGATCGGTACCTATTATGTTCACCGACGAAGATGCCCGAGGGGTGAGTTTCCCCCATGACGATGCATTGATAATCAAAGTGACAATCGGCGGCACAGAGGTGGATAGAATCCTGGTAGATCCCGGAAGTGCGGTAGACATAATCTCCAAAGAAGCTTTAGACAGCCTGGGAGTGAAGTACGTTACCCTAACTAATGACAGCACCCCATATACGGTTTCGGAGGCTCAACGGTCGTCCCGCTAGGGAAAATACAACTGACAACAACAATCGGAGCTCGCCCCTGGACCCGGACAATCATGGTAAATTTCACCGTGGTGGACTGCCTGAGCAGTTACCAAGTCATTGTCGGCCTACCTTTTATGATGAAGACCAAGGCTGCGATGTCATGTTATTACTTGAAATTGAAATTCCCCACCCGGGAAGGAATAGGAATCGTATACGGAAGTCAGAAGATAGCCCGTAGTTGTTTTGCCACTCTCTCGCGAGAAACCCTCTGCATCGAAGAAGGCACCAGAAAGAGACAAAAGGGGGAAGACGAGGGAAACACAAGAAATGACCCGGACCCTCGCCCGGATTAAATCGCCCGGCTAGGGGCAGCTGAAGAATTAGAAGAAATAAAACTATTCGGACCGGAAAAAAGCATAAAGATAGGGGAGAACTTGGACGAAACCCTAAAAAAGAGCCTGCTAAAATGTCTGCAAGAATACCCAGACATTTTTGCGTGGGGACACAACGACATGCCCGGGATCGAACCAAAGTTCATCAGTCACCACTTGGCGGTAAACCCGTCGCACAAACCAGTCAAACAGAAGAGAAAAGTCTTCAATCAAGAAAGATGCAGAGCAGCGGCGTCTGAAGTAGAAAAACTGCTAAAAGCTGGCTTCATCAGAGAAGTCAAGTACCCGGAATGGGTGTCGAACGTGGTGTTAGTGAAAAAGTCCAACAGAAAATGGAGAATGTGCGTAGATTTCACCGACCTTAATAAAGCATGTCCAAAGGACAGCTTTCCTCTGCCGAACGTGGATCAACTGGTAGACGCAACAGCCTGCCAAGGACTACTAAGCTTCATGGATGCCTTCTCAGGGTACAATCAGGTCAGGATGCATCATGCAGACGAGGAGAAGACAACTTTTATCACCGATCAAGGACTATACTGTTACAAGGTAATGTCATTCGGACTAAAAAATACAGGAGCAACTTTCCAAAGGCTGATGAACAAAGTTTTCAAACCACTCATCGGCACAACCATGCTGGTATATATGGACGACATGATAACAATGTCTAGAGAACCAAGAGATCACGTGACTGACCTAAAGAAAACCTTCGAATTGCTAAGAAAACACAACTTAAAACTCAATCCAGAGAAATGTGCATTCGGAGTGGCCTCAGGAAAATTTTTAGGCTACATGGTGAGTTACTGAGGCATAGAAGCCAACCCCCAGAAGATATAAGCCGTGCTGGATTTAAAATCCCCCAGAACAATTAAAGAGGTGCAAAGTCTAACAAGCAGGGTCACCGCGCTCAACCGATTCATCTCTCGGGCAACCGACAAATGCCACCACTTCTTCAAAATCATCAAGAAGGCCCAAAAGGGGATCGACTGGACACCAGAATGCGAGGAAGCCTTCCAGTAGCTAAAACAATATCTAGCACAACCCTCACTCCTGGCTAAACCTCTCCCAAGAGAGACATTATACTTGTACTTGGCCGTTTCAAAACACGCAGTGAGTTCGGTACTGGTGCAAGAAGCAGACCAGATCCAAAGACCAGTATACTATGTCAGCAAAGCTCTGCTGGATGCCGAGACCCGATATCCCATGCATGAACTAGTCGCCCTATCCTTGATCACTGCAGCACGGAAGTTACGACCTTACTTCCAGGGCCACCCTATCGGAGTTTACACCAATTACCCCCTGCGACAGATCTTGCAAAAACCAGAAGCCTCGGGAAGGCTAATGAAATGGTCGGTGGAACTAAGCGAGCACGATATCTCCTACCTCCCAAGGGTAGCAATAAAAGGGCAGGCCTTGGCAGATTTTGTTGCAGAACTCGCGGAACCCCAAATATTGACTACGGAGGAAAGCAAATGGGAAATGTCAGTAGACGGGTCTGCTAGCTCACAGGGCAATGGGGCAGGAATCACACTGAAAAACAGTGAAGGAGAAGAAGTGTTGTTTGCCTTGAAATTTGCCTTCAAAGCCACAAACAATGAAGCTGAATACGAGGCGATCCTGGCCGGGCTAAGACTATGCACAGTGGTATGAGTCCGCAACGTAGTGGTAAGGAGTGACTCTCAGCTAGCCATTCAACAGCTAAAAAGAGAATTTCAAGCCAGAGAGCCAGACATGATAGCCTACCTGGCCGAGGTAAAAAAGATGGTCGGAAAAATGGGGGACGTACGCTTCGAACAAATTGGGCGAGAAGACAACTGTGAAGCAGACTCCTTAGCTCGGCTCGTATCCTCAATAAAAGCAGAGAACCCCAGAATGATCTCTCTTATCTGCCTCCGAGAGAAAAGCATAGGGGAGCTGGAGGTAGAAATATTGGAAAAGGAAAACGAAAATTCATGGATGCGGCCAATTAGAAAATACCTAGAAACAGGGGAACCACCCGAGGACAAGAAGGAGGCCAGGAAGCTAAAATTCAAAAGCACCAAGTTTTCCCTAATCGAATGGGTACTTTACCGAAGAGGCTGCACCGTACCCTCCTGAGATGTCTAGCAGAAGAGGAAGCAGATTATGTACTCAGAGAGATCCATGCGGGCATCTGCGGAAGTCATGCCGGAGGAAGATCAATCGCCTTCAAAGCCTTAAGGCATGGGTTTTACTGGCCGACCATGCATCAAGACGGTATGAGGATAGCTCAGAAATGCGAAGGTTGCCAGAAAAATGCCAACCTCCACCATCAACCAGCGGAACAGCTGACCACCCTGACCAGCCCTTGGCCGTTTGCACAATGGGGATTGGATATCATAGGGCCTATGCCAAAAGGACGAGGACAGGCGAAGTACGCAATTGTGGCCATTGACTATTTCACCAAATGGGTGGAGGCCGAGCCACTATCCACCATCACAGAAAAGAAGGCCACAGAGTTTTTAAAGAAGAGTATCATATGCAGGTTTGGAATCCCCCAAGCAATCATCACCGACAATGGAAAATAGTTCGATAGCAAAGGATTCATGAAACTCTGCGAAGACCTCCAGATCGCTCTGAAATTCGCCTCACCAGCCCATCCCAAGTCAAACGGACAGGTCGAAGCAACAACTAAAATCATAAAGGCAAACCTAAAAGCCCGGCTCGGATCATGCAAGGGCTTATGGGTCGATGAATTACCAGAGGTGCTATGGGCGCATCGAACGACCTACAAAGACTCAACAGGGGAGACACCGTTTTCCCTATCATACGGATGTGAGGCAATCATCCCAACAGAAATTGGGGTAGCAACCCACATGGTCCGCCACTTTGGAAACAAACAGAACGAAGAACTCATCAAAAACCACCTCGACCTAATCGAAGAAAAAAGAGAAAAGTCAGCCATAAAAACAGCAATCTATCAACAAAGAATGGCCCGCTTCTACAACAAAAAAGTCCGGACCCGCTCCTTTCTCCCAGGCGACTTAGTGTTAAGAAGGGTCACCCTAAATACTCGGAGACCAGAGGATGGCTCATTAGGTGCCAAGTGGGAAGGGCCATATAAAATCACAGAGGTAGTAAGACCAGACACCTACATTTTAGAACAGCTAAACGGCACGCGATTGAAGAAACCATGGAATGCCGAGATGTTGAGGAAATACTTTCAGTAGATTCTCTTTTCCCTATTTCTTCCGAAACAACCCGACAAAGGGCCGGGCATGGAGTTGTAAGAAGGGCAGTATGCCCCCAAATATGAATAAAACTTTTTTTTCTCTCACCCGCTCTCAAAACCCCGGGGACATACTTGAGTACGATAGACCAATGCCAAAAACACAAAAGCCAAGAAACACGAAGAAGACATAGCGATAAAAGGGATAATACCCCTGCCGGCTACCGCACCCACTCCAGAATCGTCAAAACATAAAGAAAGATATGCCTTTAAAAACTCGGGCGCTCATGGATCCCTACTCGCTTGGTCATACAGCTCGGGGCTGGATTACGTTCCGCCGAGGCCACGTGATTATTCAGCTCGGGGTTGGGTTACGTCCCGCCGAGTCATGCTCGATGGTCTGGGGACGAGACATTCCCCCAGAACCATCTCTTTCAAACTCGGGGTCCTCGGAGTATCTGGGGACATACTCGACACAATAGGATCCGTGAGAAGCATAGCACAGGGAGGGATGATACCCCCGTGGAGTTTGCTTACTCCAGTGTTCACCAAACATAAGGAAGGAACATGCCCTTAAGTGTTTCAAACATTGATCCTCACATAATCGATGCGATGGATCCAAGAGAAAGCATAGCACGGGGAGAAACTATGCCCCCGTGACGATTACTTGCTCCAATGATACCGGGCCTAAGGAGGAATGTTCCCTTAGTATCCCGGGCACTCTTTGATCCATCCATCATTTGGATCCAAGAGAGGCGCAGCACGGGGAGGCGTTGTGCCCCCGTGGCGTGTGCCTGCTCCAGCGTGGTAAGGAGGAGCTCTCGTGCAATACGCAGGCTCCATAGTGACCTGACGTACAAAGGATGTGTCCTTACCATTCAAAACGCTCTCTGATCCAAATCCTGGTTCGCCAGGACGCTGAATTGAAAGATTCAGAATTGTGTTTTGGAGGCCTCAGACAGGACGCTGTTCTGAGACATTCGTGCTGTTGTTTACACTTTGACGTCTTTACTTTGGGATAAGTGCTAAGTCACCCCCGCCTTTTGATTTTATTTTCCAGAGTCTTGTTTTTTTTTTTCACTGATCTGTCAAGGGGACGCCCATGCCAGACTCGGTAGGGTTCAAAAGAGGATTCACTTCCCTTCTGAATAAATCCCAAAGATTAACCGGCTCAGGGCTGGATTCGTTCCGCTGAGGCCATTTGGCTGATCGGCTCGGGGCTGGATTTGTTCCGCCAAGGCCACTTGGTTATACGGCTCGGGCTGGACCCGTTCCGCCGAGACCACTTGGTTATATGGCTCGGGGCTGGATTTTATTCCGCCGAGGCCACTTGATTACCCGGCTCGGGTCTGCTACCGCCGAGACTGATGTTTCTTTCCGGCTCGGGTCTGCTCTTGTACCGCCGAGATCGATGTTTGTTTCAACTTGGGGTCGGGTTACGTCCCACCAAGTCAACTTCTTTGGACTAGGGATGTAACATTCCCCTAGAGCCAAATGTTTCTTTCAGCTCGGAATCAGGTTACGTCCCACGAGTCAACTTCTTTGGACTGGGTACACAACATTCCCCCAGGGCCAAGTACAACTCCCAGCTCAGAGTCGGGTTATCCCCTCATGGGCGGGCCTCAAATGATCATTTGCAGAATAAAGATCAAAACAAATTGTAAAAAAAAAAAGGGGGGAAAGGAACAAAGATAAAATATTCATGTAAATATGATGAAAAAAGTCGTTACAGGCAAAGTAAAAAAAAAAAAATTTAAAGTCTACACAGGGCCCTACTCGGGTCACCCTTTGTCAATCAGCCCGCGCATGGGGCAACTGCTTCTTCCTCAACAAGATCGGGTGGCAGATGACTTGACTCGGCCTTAGGAGGAACATCTGCATCCTGGACAGCCCCGGTAAAAACTTCAGGGAATGGGATAGGATCCACGGGGCGGCTCTCTTCCAAGACAGAAACCTCGGGATGGTCTTCTGGGGGAGCTTGAGAAACTGGAGCAACCGAAATTGGGACAGGGTCTATCTCGGCCTCGGGGGAGAAAGGTAGCCATTTCTCAAAATCCTCCTTTGATATCTCCCCTTTACAAAACGGATGGCGGCATGAATGGGCCCCATATCCAGATCGGGTAACACCATGGGAATAATTTCCGCACACCCCTCAAGACGAATAGAGTCCCTTTCGGCCTCCATTTCAAGCTCTTTCTTCTTAAAATCGGCACGGACCCGTTCCAACTCCTCGTCATTGCCCCGCAACTTGGACTCCACACTGCATATCCCTACCTGGAGGATCCTAATCTCAGCCTGAGCCTTCGCCAAATCTGCTCTAGCTTCTTCGGCATTTTTACGCTCCAGAGTGGTAGAAGCCCTGAACGCCTTGTTTATTTTGAAGGATTCGACCGCGGCCAGCTCGTGGTCCTTATTCTTCTCTTCTGCACTAGCCAGCTTGGCCTCCACTTCAGAAAGCCGGTTTTGAAGTCTCTGGGCCTGGCCTCCCTCGGATAAGAGGCTTATGAACAGGTCTTGTTTTTGGCCGCCAAATAATTTGCCTGCCAAGAAGAAAAGAAGTCAGAAAA